>CAJUYI010002591.1:0-30056 GCA_910591695.1 Galerucella pusilla | reverse complement strand
GTTAGGTTTACTTAAGAGGTAGCTGCACAGCAAAAACGTCATCAAAAAGAAGTAAAAGGTCTTCGATTTTGTATGTTGTATCTAAGGACGAATGGATTGCGACATGACATAACTGTCAATTTCAATAATTCTACATCTGAGAAAAATAAGTTCAAATCAGCTATTTACTCAGGAAGCAATCTACAATTTATCAGTAGCTTTGAATTGGTGGAAACTGACAAAACTAACCTTCTCGGTAAAATCAACTAGAATGTCACCCATACTCGGTTCAATTTTCAGGACTTCAGAGACCCCTGTCTGAGAGCTAGTCAACTAGCCAAAATTCGTTAAAAATATGGAACGATTGCAATGAACACGAGACCATCCCAAGGGACCCTGTAAATTGCTACGTGAGGAGGGTACTTAAGTCTAGTCAATATCGCCAGGGTTCGTGCTAAATTTTGCCGGCTGATGTTCTCACTATTAATTTGACGTTCTCAATTATTAATCACAGTGGCTATAATTAATTTAACTATGTCTTAAACGATATGCGTAAAAAGTGCAATAACAAAAATATAATAACAGAGCTATTTGATACACTGAATAGTTCATTATACAGTATGATAAATAACAGACTAATTGTATCCAAACAACTACGACAGTTAGAATAATGAAATGAATATGCAAAATCTTCATCGAGATAAAATCAGTTGAAGTCTGAAGAATCCAGATGCGCATTCGGTCGCAACATAACATGTCGGCAAACGACACAAAAAAACTCTGCGGATTAATTTACGCTATTTATACTTTATCCTTGTGAATCTTTGCATTGACGTCCAAACCGGAAGAGAAAAAGGAGAAGATTAATGAATTAATCAAAATAGTGTAAGTAAAGCATTCTTATTTTTATTTTTACAAATAAATAAGGTTTCCTTCAGTATGATCCATTATTTTTTATATTTTATATTCACCATTAAATGCACAAACAACAAAAATCACTCCAAAAAAGTAGCACCTGATCAAAAGCTGCCAACAAGTTAGTTACCGTAGATTAATATTTGATGAGGTGGCTAATAAGCCTATTCCACTGCGACCTTTTCATATCTATTGTGATCCTCTGAATCTAGATAACATTCCTCTGCCCGACTCTTTTTAAATAACCAATCAGCCTCTAGACTGCATCTTCCTCATCGCCTATTACAAGTATCCGCACATTCGCAGGGCTGTAAACTGGCATAGGATGTGCTCTGCAGTTTTTTCTTTTTGCGTGCCTGCTACGCTTACAGCGCCCTGTCTGTTAACATACCCTCTACGGCTTCAACAGTACTCCTATCTTTGCTTATTAGGTCTGCCGTTGCCGTTGCCGTGCGAATGTCCTCCAATGAACTGTTTCACCTGTCTCTTTCCTGGTGAGATCACCCACCATTCTAGACATTTATGTGGCTCCCACTATTATGGCCATATTGATTATCGACTTTACCACGCCGTAGAAGGGTTCCGGTTCAATTAAAGGCATTCATGAACGTTGCAAATCATCCGCCAATTTGTTACCTTTAAGAGCCTCATACCCAGGTACTCAGGCTACCATGACCTTGCCATGGTCTACAAGTGCGTTCAAGACCCCTATGCAATAAGATAATAGCCTCGAATTGACCTCTATGGAATTAAGTGCCTTCAGCTAGGCTGTCGGTGAAGATGACAACTGAACGGTATGTCCATTCCTGTCATTTAATTTCTTCAACACAGTTGTGAATCACCGTCACTCCCGCTTGGAAAGTTGTGACGTTCTTAAAGCATACAGCAATTCCGGCTCCCACAACTACCTCTTGTCTTGGAGCCGTCCGTATACCAGATTTCCTCAGCCGGTGTTGGTTCTTCCAGTCTTCTCTACCTAGTATATTGTCTTAAGCTATCTCACGTGGCCACTACGTCAATGGGCTACCCACGTAAGTAACGCCTTTATTAGGTTTTCTAGCTTAAAATTATTGTAGAAGGGGTTTGCATTTTAATGGGTATATTGGGGTTGTTGAATGGGACTTTCACCAATCTCCATAATGTTTCTTATTCCAAGAGGCCTATCCAATGTTCTAGAAGTGCATCGTTTTATAATATTCCAGATTCACTTAGAGCTGATGCAATGGCTATTTTTGGGTTGCAATGGTATCATTTCTCGTGCAGCTCGTGATGAATTAAACTGTACGTTGGCTGAAGGGCTAAATAACATATTGAATTCTTCTAAATATTACTTTGTAACATTTTATCTGTTCTGCTCAATAACTCAAAATGTTGACAAAAATATCAAAGTGGAATTTCGACCACAAAAGCGTGGTTGAAGTTGCAGTAATCATGAAACGCCCCTGTTCATTTTACCAAGATTGAAGCAAAACCGTAACAAAACCTAAAGTAGTATGAAATATTTTACCTTTTTGTTTATAGCTTCAACTAGTCTACGGGGAAATTAATTCAGATCTAAAGCGATATGTGATGCAATTAATGAAGATTGCAATAAACAGATGCGGTCTAAGGAGACTCTTGTAACGGTACATTATTTTCTATTATGGTATTTTAAATGGTCTATTTCTGAACGCAATTAATATAAGGTGACAATTGTGTAATGAGATACGATTTGGTTGATAGGAAGGATTGCACAATAAACCGTATCTAATTGTCCAACTGATTTGAGAAAATTACTTTTAATCGTCAATACTAATTTAGTCATCTTATGCTGCAATCGAGAATTGGGAGCAATAAATCCTGTCCTGTAGTAGATTCCAGATCACACCAGAATCCTAGATGAAGAAGACAAATCTTCCAGGAAAGAAGATCCATACTGAAGAACTGGGAATCCTTATAAATCCGACAAAGAGCTATCTCGGATCATCAGATACAAAGCCAGTGCCTACTGGAATATGATATAAGGCTTAAGGCATCAAATCTCCTTCCAAACCTCAAAGCAGACGCCTTGCTAACTATAGGCATAGAGGAGATCCGGTCTGTAACTGGATATTGCAGACTAAACACTCTAAGCTCTTATCTGGGTAGAATAGGGCTGGTTGAAAACCCCGAGTGTCGTCTATGTCTAGAAAAAGATGGTTCGGTGGAAACATATTCTGTACTACTGTATGGAACCAAATGAATCAGACTACAGACCCTAAGAACCATCTTCATGCTCCTTGAGTATGTTGATTGAATTTCCCCATCACAGATCATCAGCTTCTTTGGGAAGATTGTACTTAAAGGGGTAATCTAAATTAGATTGAAGCATTATTGACAAAATGAACCCTATATCAATTATAGGTCAATTTGTTAGTCCACTTCAACCATGTCCCAAGGAAATCATACACTACTGAATATAAATATTATTTTAGGTTTGATTTTATTGAGGCAGAAAATTCTTCGAACTTATTATTGAAAAAAATTCTAAAGTAAAAATGTGGTGGACAGGAATTTTTTTTTAATTCCTATCCAATTTTCTTTAGCTGATACCCGTTTGAAGAGGTATACATATAATCAGAACCTTAATGTACCCTAAGGTGTTACCTTAATGTACCCTAAGGTGTTAAGGTGTTTCCAATCATGTATAAATTTAGACCATTCCCGTTTATTTCCAGCCTTTAACTTCGCCTCCTGCCGATTTAGTCCCCGCTCTTTCTGGAGTTTCGCTACTGCATCATCCCAGGTTTATCGTGGTTTTCTCCTTGGTCGCCTTCCACATGCTTCTGTTTGCCATATAATTTTTGCCTGTTGTGTGTTTATCATGCGTACTAAGTGGCAATACCACCTTAACTAATTCCTTTCTATGCTTCTTCCTAGGGGTACTTCTAGCTGTTCTTTTATATAATCATTTCGAATTTTGTCCCTTCTTGTGATTCCCAATACTGCTCTCAGATACTTCATCTCAACCGTTTTGTTCTTTTTGACACTCCTTTCTTGCGAATGAAAGTATTACTTATTGCATAATGAAGATTGAGGGCACTTTTAATGCGTTCATTAATTTCAGAGTTATTATTCCCTTCTTTATGTATTTTCACTCCCAAATAATTAAATGTATCCACTTGCTGTACCCTTTCTGCGTTTAGCTGTATTTCGAGATTCTTGTTTTCTTGTCCTATTACTATTACTTTTGTTTTCTCTGCATTTATTTTTAGATTTCTACTTTGAAGAGCTTTTCAAAGAATAACAGTTTATTAAATGAATCAACGAAATGACGCCGTAAAAATTGAATCCGCAGAAGTAATTTTAAAATCCGGCTCATGGTTTCTGCTCTAGGTAGCAATGGTTATAGAAACCATAGTTTGCTTGTTCAAATTCGATGTTCTTAGTGTTCTATTTTGTTTGTGGTGAAATTTCCATGTACATATTACCAAAGGTTGCAGAAAATAATACACAAATTTGGGTCACCCTATTATTAATGTGATTCCATTTTATTACTTGTTTTTTTCTTTTAAATGGTACTGAACGTATCTGTTTCAATTTCACCTATTGTTTGTATAAGCGAAATTAAAGTATCGCTTCTTGCTTGTTTTTGTACGATTTGTTATTGAATACTTGCGTTGTCTGTACATATCGGAGCTCCTTTATTTCAATTATTTCAACTATTACAAACAATCTGTCCTTAAAATCAGTTCAGCTGATTAGTTCCTTTCACAAATTCTATAATTTCGATATAAATTCTATATAAATAAAGTATTTATACTTTTTGGCAATTCAAACATTAATTCATCACATTTTTAATTCTATTGTTTGACTACTTCTACTGAATTATATTACTAGACCTTGTGATCTGATGTAGGTGTATTTTTCTATTATTCGATCGTGCCTATTTCGACTTTGGTTTGTTATTAAGTTTCGGTTAATAGCTTAAAATTAATCAAAAATAAGATTGATTGGTATTTAAATTATTTGCCCTCAATACAATAAAACTAATTTCACTACTATGAGCATTTTGTTATACAGGAAAAAATAAAAATACATTAAATTATATTAACGAAAATTTAAGAAATATGATTCGTAATTAAAAGTTGGCACGAAACAAGGGAACACTGTATCCTCAAGATAATATATTTGATGGAAAACCAGACATCTCAAAACACCCTTTGAAAACAAGTGCGCCACTGGAATTTTTTGTATGAAAATTTATCAATCAGCCGTATTCCGTATCATGTATGTTATTTTTAACGATGGTCCGTTATGTTAAAATAACGATCGTATTTAACTATATTGTTAACTGTTCTGTGATTCCCTATCAAGCTTCATTAACTATATTGTTAAAATTATATGTTAAAAAAGAAGTAAGTTTTGATTCTCACGAAGCGAGATGGAACGATACACCTTCAGTGAATGTGAAAAGAGATGGATTCGGTCTCGTTAGATCCGTCAAAGTATAACCTTTATATAACATACCATCAAAACATATGACAGAAGCAGGGACAAGGGTCATCTGACAGAAGTACAATTTGTACAATATAACGCGTGGAAAGTTTACATTTAAGTGTACTTAATATAATTATAAATGGTAGAACAAGTACGCCTTCCAAAAATAACAAGGCCACAGTATGACATGCTGTTGGAATTTTTAGAAAATCGTCCTATTGTAATAAGGGGGAAGAGCAAACCATGCGAGATTAAAATAATTAACAATTTGTGGGAACAATTTGCTAATAAAGTTAATATAAAAAAACAGGACCATCCAAAAGCAGCCTATTATTTATGTTTGGTTGCAAAAAATTACAAATCACCACGAATATATAGCAAAAACTGATTAGATTTTTGACATTTGTTCCACTTAACGATATCGTTAAGTAATAACAAGCTGTCAAACTGGTCCAGTTATTTTAACGATGATAAAATAACGATTCTCGTTAACATAACTATGAGCATGATGATACAGAATCGGTATTTTTAGACATATCGTTATATTACAGAAATTCACACTTAACGATGGTCGTTAAATAACATAACGTGATACGGAATAGGGCCGATTATCGACAATTTTATATGAAAAACATCACCTAATCTGTAGCAGATAAAATGAGCTTTTGACATTACTCCGAATGGGGCTGTCAAACGAGCATAAAATAGGAGAGGTATACAGAGCTCAACATCCGAATTGATGTTGGAATTGCTTCCCAATAAAGAAGCAGATAGCAGGAAGAGGAAAGGCATCTCCTCCATCTGCACGACTAGAGGATGTCCAAAACGAATCTGATAGTTGACGAACTCTCATGTGGCTTAACTGATTTTGATCTCGAAATATACTGCCAAGGATAAGGCGATGACATTATCATAGCAGCCAGGGAAACATATACCTACCCCAAAAATGACCCAATGGCTATACACAAGGGTTGTTAGACCAATGATAGCCTGTAGATCAATAGTGTGGTGGAGAAAAACACTGCAAGTGGGAGCTGTGAGGCTATTTAGTAGCACACAAAGACTTGCTTGCCTGTGTATTACGGGAGCCATGAAAACCACTCCCAAATGTGCGATTAATGTTTTCCTGAATCTGCCTCCACTGCCATGGAGCAATACAATTTGCGAGAAATTGCATATGATGATATTGCAAATGATGAATCGTGCATCGTGACAAATAAAATGTTCAACCAAATAACCCTACTACCCCGCATATTGTCCAAAATGTTTCTCAATGTTTTAATAATGTTCCTCCAATGTTCAATAACTGTACTAACTGTCAAATAACTGTAAATTTAACAAATTATTTCTTCTGCTATGTATTGATGTTTCCAAAATATATATTAATTCCTTATAAACAATGTGTTTTCAATCATTTATGTAGAACACTAACAACTGTGAGGAGGTGAATAGAAAATCTGGAATGTCAAAATTTCTTAGCAATTTGCGGAAAATTAATAAATGAGGATAAATGAATATGTTAGAAAATATTACTAGTTGATCTTTATCTATCACAACTTTTTTTTAAATAAAAATCCGGTTTTAACACAAATAAATTCAAATAATGTAATTTTAAATTTTTACTGATTATAAAGTCATTTCAACCTTTTCATTTATTGATAGTTTTTTTTGCTAATGTATAAATCGATTACACAAGGTCGTTACAATATTATAAATTTAAATTAAAAGGATGTAACTTCCAACATGTTTCATCTAAAACCGCGTTTAAAAATGCTAGTGATAGAATCTTTTGAAATTTATATACAATACCACCTTGACCCTTGACTGGATATACGTAATTAAATCAATTTAATATTTAAATTCAAGCTTAAGTTTATTTTTTAATATAGTAAGGGGGTGATCTTAGCTTATTTCACATCCACATATACCTCCCACTGATTTTGTTCGCTTCTTTTTCTAGTGTGTACGTAATTAATTCCATACATATACTGCTTCTGATAAACTCAAGTTTAACATTTGTAGAAGAAATGGAGTGATCTCATCCAATTTCACACCCACACATTTACAACCTCTTCTCTTCCTGTCTATACGGTACCCCAGTACTTTGATACAAGGAAAATAATTCTTGTTGATCCCCTAAGCCTTAGCCTAAACATCTACTTCCTCGCTTCATACACAGTTACGGACCCGTTTCGAACCCCAAGGGGTTCGCGTACCCCAGGTTGAGAGCTCGCCTCCCTAAGGCATAGTTCGCATTTTGCGCCAGAAATAACGGTCTACCCTTGCTTCTTGCTAGCAGCACTGACTAATATGGCATCAGTGATGAAAATGTACCATAAAATGCAACTCGGATAGTTGACCAAGAGAAATAGTATACGGCCTTGGGTCGTAATATTTGTCAGCTCAATTTGATATTTTATAGTAAAAAGACCTTTTTTGAAGTTATGTGTTATTGACAAGTTTAACGGGATAAGGGAAGAGGGCTGCAAAGCTGCAAGTAGGATTTAAACGCTTATTACTTTCTCAATAACAGAGATAATAAAGTGAATAAAAAACCATAACGTTCATGGAGCACGGTGTTGTATCTTATGTTATACATATTTTCATTATTTGTCATCAGTTTTGTTGGTTGTAACTAGGAACAGCATTCGAATGTAACGTCAAAAATATAAACTTGCGTGCATAGAAATCGGTCCACTGTAAACTTTTGACTTTACCCACATATTTTATTAACTATCCATCAGATCAAAAAAAGGAGTATGCTGTTTTGAAGAAAATTTAATATGCTCCAATGTGAGTATAAATTTATCAAGAAGGCTTATCGTATAAATATGGTTTTAATAGTACATGGCGGATGGAAGTCATCAAATGTTGCTGAAGGATATATCGAAGAATCTTTTAACAATAAGGTTGAGGTGACAAATAAAATGTTCAACCAAATAACCCTACTACCCCGCATATTGTCTAAAATGTTTTAATAATGCTATTTAGCCTTACAGAAGAATTGGTCTACAATTCACAACAAGAATAATATGAATCTGATGAGTAGTTGAAAATGTGTGAAATATATTAAATATTTTAAAACGTACTAGTGCTACACACTTCTCGAGTACCAATTAAAGTACCTACCTTAAGCATTAAGTACGTATTAGGTATACAGAATGTAACAGGTATGTAATTTTAATCGAGAACCATAAAATATTCGGTTTTCCGGAATGTATTTCCCACGTTACGTAACCATAAGAAGAGATACAAAATAGTTAGTTATTGTCGATTGAACGAATCGATTTTCATCAAATGTATTCATTAAATCTTCTTTTTATGATAAAAGGAAGATTCGTTTCCGTATCCTTTAGAATAGTATGGCGGATTCGACGATATTTTTGATAAAACTGATTGTGAGCGATGAAATATATTGTACATTCTATACTAAGTAACAAGCGTTCAACGTGGAAGGGACGAAGGGCAATTTTGGTATATTTTGTGCGTTACTTTTTTTAACAAATTTGACATTAAAATTGAAAACTATAAGGTATTTTCCATAAAAAATATGCTCCAGTTTCAATTCGATATTACGTGACGTTTTTGAGAAAAATCAATGAATCAATTGTTATTGAAAAATGTAATTATCATTAAAATGGCTAATTATTCCTATGGAGAATATAAAGGTCATTCTCTACTTAGTCATTGATTGTTATATTGCATCTAGTCACCTCATTCATCTGTTGTTTACCGAAACAACAAACTATTTCTTCTCAGAGTTCTACTTATCAATCAATTTCAATCATTGAAATTGCTCTCACAAAAACTGGCTATGTTATTAACGATATTTAAGACCATTTCATGATGAAATAATATAAAAAAGGGAAATGAGCTGTCTAGCTGACGCATTGGTATTCAAGATAAATTGAAAAGACCTGTAGTTAATAAGAATGAGATGGCAACAAGCGATACCTTGCTAGCACCTCAACCTAATATTTTATGTATATCCAGAATTTTGATTGTCAAGCATTATCTTATTGGAGATATACACTCTTGGAACTAGAGCAATCAAGGGAAGATTTCTCCAAGCAAGACCTAGTGAAAAGACTGATGTGCCTGATAAGTGCTAGGTACTGGTCCCTTCATATAAACGGCACAACTATAAGAGCTAAAACTGAGGTGCCGAGGACTTTAAGCCAGTCTCTCGACTGGTGGTGCTGAATAAATCAATCAAGCTCCAGAATCACTAACAGGCGATAAAACCGTTCTTGGCCTCTTTCACGCAAGTGCTGTATTTCTTATCGTTGGGACTACTTGGGACGATATACAAACTGTACGTTCTGGAAGGGGTGATGAAGTTAGTGTGTGCATCACAAATTCGAGTTTGCGCACTATAGAGTACTTGGAATGATTCCAGAATGGTTTATGAATGTCCGTTAAAACAAACAAACCAGCAGTAGAAGGCGCTCGTACAGTGTAAAAACCGTTCTCTATGACAGCTGGACTATGTTGCCAGGCACTTGAAATACACTTACCGACTTAAAATTCGATCCATTCAAAATAATGATTTATTTAAAAATGCTATAACTTTCAAATAGGGAGGCTGATTTATTTGAATTTTTTAGCAACTTTTAGATAAAATACTGTAGTTTTAAGATTATTATTCGGACATCTAAAAGTAATTCGGTATTCGCTGGATGTACAGGGGGAAAAGAAAACAATTTTTTCCTCTACTTTTGACATACCCTGTAGGTTAATTCTGCTAGTAGATCTGCACACAATTAACTTTATCAAGAAGACTGATTTGTTTCCAGCATTTTGTTTTTTATTTACCCCAATATCTTAATTTGTTTGTGAAATGTGACGGTTTAAAGAAAATGCAACATTCTTAATTTTTTTATTCAGTTTTAGCAGAGTAATACATAATTTTATAAACAAATGAACTAATAATAATTACAAATTAATAACGGGTATTTCCCCCACGAGCGCGAATAACTGCATCAATGCGTCGTGGCATACCCTCTATTAGATGTCGAATCTCCATCTGGTCAATCTGATCCCATTCTTGGACCAAAGCATCTCTCAAAAAATTTAAATTACTTGGAGAAGGAACTCGGTTACGAACTCGTCTGCCCATCATGTCCCAGACGTGCTCAATTGGATTGAGGTCTGGGCTACGTAATGGCCAACTCATCCTTTGAATTTCTGTTTCGTCAAAATATTGAGATACAATCCTCGGAATATGTGGTCGAGCGTTGTCGTGCATAAACATGAATTCGTCTCCTATAAACGGTGCAATTGGAATTACATGTGGATCTAGCACATCACGAATATATCGGTTAGCTGTCATTGCTCCGTCGCCAACAATGACTAAATCAGTACGAGCTTCCATGCTTATGCCGCCCCAAACCATTACCGATCCTCCTCCATAACTGAGTCTTGTGGAAAAATTTGCTTGGTCAAACCTTTCGCCTTTTCTTCGGTATATTCTTTCACGGCCATCTGGAGAACGTAAACAAAACCTTGATTCGTCAGAAAATAAAATCTTGCTCCAGTCATCGACATTCCAATGTTGATGCTCCCTGGCAAATCGAAGACCTGTTCTGTGATACGTAATCGCCTTCGAATCGTTATTTCGTTAACAGCTACTTGGCGTACTTCTTCCAAACGATTTCGAGCCATGACAGCAGTAGTATTTCTTTTTCGCAAAACGTTTAATGTTACAAAACGATCATCTCGAACATTTGTAGAACGTCGTCTGCCAGATCCTCTTTGTCTCGAAAACCTACCAGTTTCATTGAAACGTTGTACAGCTCTCTGGACGCTACACCTTGTAACACCCAATATTCTAGAAGCATAATACTGAGACCTACCGTCTTGTACCAGAGCAACTGCTCGTGCTGCATCAGTAGTTGTTAAAACCATGATGTTAAATTAAATACTGATAATTAAACTGCAATTGCCAAGTAACGAATATTTGACAGTTTTCATATTTTGAGTTGGCCACAGCACTCTACTTATTTTGTAGTTTATTCTCTACAGGTATTTAAATTACGACCATTTCTAAAATGTTGCATTTTCTTTAAACCGTCACATTTCACAAACAAATTAAGATATTGGGGTAAATAAAAAAACAAAATGCTGGAAACAAATCAGTCTTTTTGATAAAGTTAATTGTGTGCAGATCTACTAGCAGAATTAACCTACAGGGTGTGTCAAAAGTAGAGGAAAAAATTGTTTTCTCTTCTCCCCTGTATATGCGGCGAGTACTAAATTACTATTAGATGTCCGAATAATAACCTTAAAACTACAGTATGTTATCTAAAAATTGCTAAAAAATTCAAATAAATCAGCCTCCCCATTTGAAAGTTATAGCATTTTTAAATAAATCATTGTTTTGAATGGATTGAATTTTAAGTGGGTAAGTGTACCTAGTAACTAGAAAATGTCGAATGAAGTTTATAAAATATTGTTCTTTTTATCATACAACGTCCATAATAAGGTATTACTATCGTTTCTCATTAATATTGTACTAGTACTATAATGGAAACTTATTATTGTACTAGTAAAATACCTAATGGGCTTTTTTTATGGTATCTGTTGTCAAAAGTTTTATAGTTAATTATTTTACGCTTGTAAAAATGCATTATTGTAGCTAAGCTTTTGATAAATTAGTAAAAATTGAACATCGAATCCACGTTATCAAGAAATCTTGGTGGTAACAGAGTACCATTTAAAAATAAGTGCCTCGGCTATCGCTAATAAAGCAATACGGCATTTCTTTTTCCCTAATAAGTGATATCCATACTCCGTAATTGTCTGAGTTCCTTATAAGTCGATTCACTGAACTCGTAGACGTGCACTTTCATTTTTTGATAAATAATAAAGAAGAAAAATCCCGTGAAAAATGTTCGGTATGTTGATGGTGTGTACATGACACGAAAGCCTTTAACTTCGGTTAGAACAGTAGTATTTTTTTTCGCTTAGTATTAGCTTGGTTTACTTCGTAATTAACCAATTTACATTTAACTTTATTTTGAACACGTTTCACTACATTTAAGGTAAACGGTAGATATTAATACAAGATTTAACATACAATTTAAACCGTGTAAAATGTTACTTAACACATTCCTAGCGTGTGAGAAATCTACTCTATTGGGGATGTAGAATATGCTTACCGCATCATTGAAATTTTCAATCGAAATTTGACAACTTTTAAAGATCTGTAGCAGCAGTAATATAAGTACCTTTAAAGTACATGTAAAATTGCTGAAAATCCTGTATGAATGTCTGTAACCCTAGACACAGCTTGAATGCATTTTTATTGTCATTTGGCCAAAAACTCGACTCGATGGGGTACAATAAAATTTCCCGCATTTTCGCCAACAGATTTGCATCCTGATTCATCAGGGGAATGGAAAAAAGCAATCGTCTGTGGGTGTCTGCGAACGACGAGCAGTTAGTGGAAGATGTAGTTAAAACATTTTAGACAATCCACTCTCTCTATTTTAAGAGGGCTATTGAATTCAGAAGCTGCTGATGGTCCTCCTCCTGTTTTGAGCTGTCACATAATTTATTGTCACCACAGTGTCTTGATCTCGAAAATAGTGGATTACATTCGATGGTCCAGTGTCTTCAGATACAAAGTGAGTGGTTTAGTAAAGAGCAGCGAGGACTGAAAAAAGTGAGGACATTAACGAACTATGAAAGCAAATTTCAAAGGAAGGTGACCGGATCGGACAGAGTCAGTCAGATCCACTCTATCAACGGCGATAGAAGACCATGTAGATCGTGGAGAAAAAGGTTATCGTTCCCATATTCTCATCGGAATAACTATGAAGATAAATGGACCAGCACAATGCTACAATTACCAGGGTCTCCTCCAAGGACTGACGACACGCCGAGTAAGCAGCTAGTTCTGTGAACCACACCGTTTGAGCTGCGGTCATGGAGAACGCCCAGCGAAATATAGAGAATGCCCACAAGCACCTAACAAAACAGGACAACGGGAACAGAAAGCACGGAGCATTCACAGAAAAATGAGTCGAATATTCAACTAGAGACAGCTATAACAAGAGGAACTACACTATAATGTTTAATCGTAGTTCTTTGGGTAAGGAATTGTTCTTTATAAAGTCAGCGCAAAACACACACAGCATGGAACAAAGAGGAAAACAGAAGACCGTTGAAGATAAAACCGGTGGAGTGGTTCTTGCATTCGAAAGGGTCGGGGTTGAAATCCCAGGTCCGTCTGAACTTTTTAAAGTTATTTCAGAGATTTTTTTGATGCAATAAGCGATGCTGGGTCAGTACACACCTCTCAGGCACCTACCACCGCCCCTTCACTTCCCTGAGAGGCTCCGGCAAGCCTTTAGAAGCCCGCTCCCCTTGAGGTAGGATATGAAATAATATCCTTTTTTAGTGCCATTTGGGCTGGAGAGAAGTTCGACGAGCAACACGGCGATGAGGAGAATTTTAGAGCAGAAATCTAGAATATCTGGCTCTGGCAATATATTATATAATTTACATCTCTAATAGAGATTGATAATAGGATAATCTTGGGGATGTTACTTTAATTCCACTTAATTGCAAACATACAAGTGAAAAAACATCCATAATATAAAAATAAATTCGATTTCGTGTTTTCACATCGGATTAAAAGGAAAACGGTAATTGGATCCGACGGTATCGGGTTTCTATGTTCTAACTTTAAACTTTTACATGAAAAGCACGCAATGCAGTGTGAATTAAAATGAAGGTCGTACGAGGTCGGAATCGCAATATTCTACTATAGACAAGCGATATTTGTACACTCGAAACATTGTTTAGATGCATTAAATTCTTATTGTTTTATTGTTCTTCAATTCAAACATCATGGTTCAAAAATATCATAAGAAATAATAGCAGCCATACAACAACTCCCAACATTTATCAAATTCATTTCAATAATCTTTGGCGTTACAGCTGCTGTCATACCGAAATGTCAAATCACTTTTTGATGGAATCTTACTCTAAATGACTGTGATTGTGGATAAAATGTTGTATTGCATTCGTGTTTTAGTTGCGTTTTATCCACTTACGAAAACTATCTTGCGTGGATAAAACAATATACAGAGCGTTTCAATGATTGATTGACTGATTGACTTTTCACTTATGAATTATACATTTTTGTAATTCTCTTGTGGAGGTGTTCCATTTAAGAAATTGAAACAGGTGATCATAGGGTGTTAAAGTTAGAACGTCTACATATATGAGCAAAAAGATGTCTCCCTTCATTATGTTTTTGGACGGGTTTTGTCATAAAAGTGACGAATTAAATGGGGTGGATAGTTTTCCATTGTAATGCTTTTTCTTAATACACTCATACAATAAATAAAAGTATTTATTTTTCTGAGTGTAGGTATTAATTAATTGTTTACGTAACGAGACCTTATTTTTCTTTTGTACCTCAACAAAGCAATAATAGCTTTTACCGTAACAATTTACGTACCACTGTGTTTCTATAAAACGACCTTCGAATGTGCGAAAATATTTTAATTCGCTCCGACAAACAGTCCTAGACAAATGGAAAAACAAAAGAGGTCAGCGAAAACTGTATTCAGAATAAAGTTAACTTCAACACTTTAATTTCCTAAACATAGGAGGGTTTATTAGAATATAAATGTGGATAATTCCTTGTATCTGTGAATAGGTAAAAAAGAGTTAAATGTCAAGAAATGCGCCATATTTGTTCATGCCAATCAGTTTCAAATAATAATTATTATTGAAAGGGAACAAAGAAAGAGCCGGTAGAACAGGTAGGTCCAGCTAACTTATTTATATTAAGAAAGGAACATGAATTTCTGGAATTCAGTATTTAAAGTCCTTCCTTACAAACGGCTCAAAAGCAATATATTGGGAAGGGCCGGGAACCGAAAACTCCAAAGGCTGGGGAAAACCCCCAAAGTAGTCATAGGAAAGTGTAACAGACTGTAATAGAAGGAACTGAAATAGCAGATGAACTGGAAAAGACACTAAAACACTCGGTAACCAATATAGGCAGCGCCAAGAAGTAGTAGTAGGGCTAAGACTCCAACGGAAATAAGAACCAGGAGAGAACAGATGAGTAGGACTGCACTAAGAGATTCGATATATTTTATAGTATACCTATATATGCCCTTTCAACCCTTTCATAACGTTTAATGTAACAATTACAGTTAAGTGACTAAAGACAAAAAAGTACTCAAAGTTCGGTACATAAGCCTGAGAAGATCTTTTCGCAATTTCCCTTACTTGGAGAGATTGAAAACAGACGTTATTTGAGGAAAACAAATAGTGGTTGATCAATAATCACACCAAAGTCTAATCTGTTGAGCATCATCCAAAAAACTATTGTATCTATAAGAAGTAACAATTTTGAAGCATCCAAAAGTCATTGCATGGCATTCAGTTGCAATTGACATCCCACTACAACTCTCTAAGCTGTTATGGCCCAGATGAAGCTTGGTACAATCCCCAGCCTATCGACTAGGCATCATCAATAAAAAATACTGGAGCTTTTATCTAATTATTGCTGCATAAGACATCAAAATATAAACCTGTTTTTCACACTTTCCTGACAACACCTACTTCATCTGATTGTTTGACATCTACGTCAAATTTTTTTTAGCAGAAGCTGGAATATATGCGATTTGATGTGCTTTTTTTCTATGCAACCTTATTGGATCTATTATGGTCCTCTGGGTCTAGATTATATTTTTCAGTCTGACTATTTTTAAGCATCCTAATCGCCATTAATAGTGCTACTGTATATCTGTAAAGATGGCAACTGAATGGTATGTTCTTTCTTTAACTCTTAATTTCTCCCTCTTTAGAGAGAATCGCCATCACTTCCGCTAGGAAAGCAGTAACGTCCTTGGACTACAAAGATCGGGTAGAAGTGTGTAAAAAATATTCCCGATTACTCTTCTATACCTATACAAGTTTCTATTGCGAAACGATTGAAATCAACTTGATTTTAAAGAACTGTGAAAGACCTTAAATGAATTCATCAGTTTATTTATGTATTATTAGACCTTCATCAGTTGTAGGTGTTTTTATGACTCTATTATTGTATTCAAAGCATGTCACAACCGGCATAACAAAGATATTTATTACCTGAAAAATCAACAAACGAGATTAAGGTGTATTATGTTGTGCATTAACCCGAATGCATAAATTAATAGAGGTTATCTTTAATGGCGTTCAGGCAAATGCAATCAAAAGCAAACAGTTGGGTGGTATAGGTGCAGGTTTATTGAGAAACTAATTTACTATTCCCCAGTGAAACAATGAGTATCATATATTATTATTACATAGTGTTACCTCCGTTTTTGGCAAAGATCACTTAATATTTCAGCTTCAAGTTTAAATGAATTATGTAACATTGTTAGGTATTCTATCAATTCAACAGACACGTCTCCTGAGGAATTGGAAGAAATTCTCATTCCCAGTGAGAGATAGCAATCATCACGACTGTTACCAAATCATATAGATATAGATAGATAGAGTGAGGAGAAAAATGTATCAAAATCACCCCCTGGAGCGACAATCGTGTAGGAATATGCAGCAGAAAAATGATAGCCGTACCTCGCGGTGACCGAAAAATAAGGAACGTGTCTGTTGCTCATATAACCAGGCTTATTCATGGAAATGGAACTAAAATTCCAAGAGAAAAGTGCAAAGGCGATTGGCTTTGAAAATTTTGATTGGTCTAATCCAGCAAAAAAGGAACTGGAAATGGAACCAGCTCGTTAACCGATGGCGAGATAGGTGACAAATCAACAAAGGAATTGCTAATACAGTATAGCCCGACATAAACAGTACTGAAAATGTGGTCCTCATCGCTCAAGACAGACTTCATACCGATGTTCCAAGTTTCTCGTCATGTTATGGAATAAGGGTTGTCTCAGGACCGCAAAGAAGGCTCTAACAGCATCCTTTCATCCACCGATGGTTTGTGGGCAGGTTTAGCCATGCCCCAAATGTATGCGTCTGGAGAATGTGAAGGATAAGGAAAGTTGAGAAGTCACGTATCAAAGACTTGCACCAATACCTACGTTGGCCGATTCTGTATGATGATCTACAGGAAACACCTCCTCCTCTGTACTTAACACCATTTTCAACAATTAGGCCCTACTAATTAATTGTTTAAGGTTAACTTGACAGGTTTATACTAGTTAACTTGGGTATGACAGCGCGCACATAGAGACACCTATGTTTCAGTTCTGTCTATTTTGGAGTATACTGTACCACAGAGTACATCATCTAACAAGAGACGAAATATAACACACAAGACACATCAGAAGGCGCACTCCGCATCTTCACGGATGGCTCTAAGACCAATATGGAAATTTACTCCAGATCTCTGAATCTAAACATCAAATGGGCGATGAGCTGTAATGTCAGCGTTGCTCAAACAGAGCTCACTGCTATCTACATCGCCGCAAAAGAGATTACCAAAAGAAACACAGGTGATAAAATTCACATCCTTACGGATAGTAGACAAGCACCCTGAACAGACCACGTATCACATCAGGCCTAGTACTGGAGTGTCACCTGTCCCTGATCGAAGCCTGTAGCAACGACGAAGTCACTCTAGGCTGGATCAAGGGGCACAGTAAATCGAAAAGTAACCACATTGCCGACTCACTAGCCAGGAAAGCAGCCTCCCAAAAAACTCTTGGGACCTGGCACTTTCATTGGTCTATTGGCGTCGGCTATGATTGACCTAATCAAGGAACACTCCCTTGATAAGTTTAAGGGTAGATGGGACGATGCAGAAGGTTGCAGGCTTGCCAAGGAACTGCTGCAGTATCCGGACAGCAAAGTAGCCAAAAAATACGTGACTATGAACAGACAGAACCTTCGGACAGCCACGGGTATTCTGACCGGTCACTGCCACCTACGAAAACACCTCTACAGACTGGGTCTGTCTGACACTTCACTCTGTAGAGGATGTGAACAGGAAGATGAGACTGTCGAACACATTCTTTGTGAATGTCCGACACTCTCTCAATTTAGGTTTTCCGTATTCGGCGAGTACAGGCTAACACAAGCCAGCATGAGGAAGCCTACTTCCGGCGACGTTATCGCCTACTTCAAACAAGTAGGCTGAATGACGAGCCAGAAGGAAGTCTGAACCTCGGAAGGATGCACAATGGGCCAATTGTGGCCTAAGTGCTGTGGGGGTCACCCACCCTTCAAATTCTTACAGATACAGATACAGAAGAGACGAAAGCTTTGTCGGTTCCTTTGAAGTCGGACTAACACGATATTGAGCGGAAATACGTCAGGGCATCGAAACATGAACTACCTGATACACTGAGAAAAGTTACACGAGTATTGATTCGAAGTAAAGCCATAACTACACTGGGAAAAAAAGGGGTGTTGATGAATATTCCTCCCATTTAGGACTATAGAATATTTTTTTTACTACTAGCATGAGAACAACTTTTATTATTCATCTCATGTGTCTAATGAGAAGTAGCTAATTTTTAACGTAACCTTAAAATAAGAAACGGTGAACTAAGGGGAATGAACGGAAGTGACGACTTGACATTGACAGATAAACTAATTAATCCACGCATGTGCACACAAATTTGCGATCCTGAAAACTACTTTCCTTCGCCTCTTGTTAGATGGTGTACTCTTTGACTGTACAAGGAAATCGGAGCTAAACAGGCCTTCTAAAATAAGTACTAGTAGTGAAGGAGAAAAATGATTTATTTAATGATACCACAAAAAAAGGATTTAAAATTTGATACCCACTTTCGACACCACTGCTAAAACAACGAAACTCAAGACGTTGCATTAACTAACTATTGTGTATTATTACAAAATAAAAAATGATACATTTTGTTGTTATAAATTATTTTTGATGTGCAATAATGATATAATGATTGGCCGCACCTAAAATATTTAAATTAATAAATCTATTACTACCTACTACTGTTGTATGAAATAAAAACTATTCTTCAGAAAACGAATATGGAGTTTTAATAACAGAAAGTGAGATATATTGTTGGGTGAATTATAGTAATGAAGAATTGAATTATATAAATACCAATTACGTTAAGTGAGATTAATAGCAACTTTTCAGGCGAATTTAATGCTAGTTTGATAGCTATAGTATTAACAAACACCTAGGATGGATTGAATGTTATAATATATGCGCAAGTTATGACCCCCGAACAATATTTATTTTTTCATGGTTTCATGAATACTTAATATTCAGGATTAATTTGTTTACCGAACTTTATTTCTTGCATTATAAACTCAAATACATCTAAGATGCAACACGACTAATTAGGACTTGAACATCAACTTGTTTACTTATTTAACACCTCTAGTTACCCGTGTTCATACCGCATGCATTTGGACTCAAGTTATTACATAAATGCTCCACTGCATCCTATGACCCAATCCCTCATAAAAAAATTGCTTATGTGTTTTTATTTAGGGTAACAGAATCCTGAAAGCTTTACCCAAGAGGTGAAGGCTCCAAAATACCTAATCACCAGCCGAGTATTGCTTGGATCCCGTACCTTCCAATGTTTTAATTCACTAGTAAAAGTTTAAACCCTTGTGGTATTACTCTACCTCATTGTTTTCAGTTCTTTAACATACAGATACTTGATTCTACCTTCTTATATCTTTTCCATACCAGCATAGTTAATCAGCATAGCCACACAAATGGTTGGCCACTGAAATAAGTGAGTTTTGTTATACATTGTCGGGTAATGTGCGATGTGTCTTAAATGTGGATACAGTTCATGTGACAATAAAAGCAAATAGACGATGACGATACCGCATTTGTCGTCAATTTCATTAATATCGGCTACTATTCCATAGTAATGTAGGTCAGTACAAGCAAAATAAATATTTTCAGTGCAATTAATAATTATTATTGCAAAGGACACATCATTCTCGAATAACTAGTATATAAATACAGCCTACATTAAAAAAGTTAAGGAACATTACTCTGAACGTCAAGTCGTTTCTCTGTAACTACAATAATCTAAGTAATATCGTACATCATTTTCATGGTACTTGTCCTTTAATTATACCTCTAAAACCACAAAAGCATGGTTTACACACAAGTTACTCCCACAAAACTATAACAATGGGCATTATTTCTGATAAATTATTGCAAAGTTCGATGGCAACGTTCGATAACAAGTATTCGGGTAGGTCGTAGATACTCTATACCAGGATATTGAACGCAAAACAATGTTATTTATGGCAAAATATCGGGAATTTAGATTCTTCCTCTGCTATTTTGTACGTTGTTAGGTATATGGATACATAAATATTTTGTTAATTGTTCCTATAACTACATAATATTCTGTATCGGTTATGGTTAATTTACTTTCGACATTATAAATAGCTATGAGGAAGTAGATAATGTGAGCAGCTAATAAAACACAATTTTTTTCCAATTATTTCGAGTATTTAGTTTTATAAAATAATAGTTATTGTTTCATTAAAATTTAATGATGCTTCACTTTTCATAAGAGGATTATTTATTATATTTATCAACTAAAAATATGACATCATAATCATTGAAGTTTTTATATTCAAGGGCAACACATAAAGAATGAATTTTTTGTTAAACTTGTGTCTACACTTTTCGCTAGCTCTTCAAAATCATAGGAGATATGAAGAGGGGTACAAATTTAGCAGAGTCTGAGTTTTGTTATTCAAATTCAGATATTTTAAATTTTGTATTTTTCGCATTAGTTAGGAAAATTACTATTCTATTTTTAAAATTATATAATTGGTGATTTCACAAACCTCCATATTGCGGTCGATCGTATTGTAGTGTATGATCTAAATTATTCAATTGATAGAAGTGAAAAAAATGTGTATTAAGATATGCCTGTCAGGGTTTTTCGAAGTAACAATAGAATAGACTATCCAGTTCATCATTGTAACAAGGCAGCATTGACATTATCAAGTGCGAAATGCAGTTGGCACCACGTTAATTACTCTTAGGTACTTGTTACCTATTTTTCTATCGCACTACAATACGATCCACCGCAATATGGATGTTTGTAAAACCATATATTCGAAACTATTCACTCGAAACTGCAATATTTTTCTGTTCAACATTTTACAAATATGTCTCCCAATATTTCTATTGCATAGGAGTCGGACAGCACCTTACGAAAAAAATCTTTGGCAGCACTGCTAGTTTTAATCAATTTTTGTTAATTAATTTCCATGAATGGATTTTAAGAGATTTAAGAACTGATATAAAGCATATTGAACATTCCTCGTTCAGGCATAGTTATTTTAATAACTTTTTGATGCTTATATGGTATCTACACTTTGACTTCCTTGACTTTCGTTGTTATTGTTGTTAACTAGATTATTTAATGAAATTCAATCTAACAAAGTTTTTTATAATAATTATCTTTGTTTAAAAAAACAAATCAAAACAAGCAGTGGTTGCAAAAAAATGTATTATATTAATGACTAATAAATACCGTATCAATTTTAGTTATACCGATAGTTTTATTTTTAATAACAATTTTTTACCAAAAATAATATGAAAATACCTAAAGGGAGAGTTGAAAAAGTATGTTGAAGGTTACACATTTAACTTTTTTGCCTGCACTTTGCATTTTTCAATAGTTTAAATTCATAGCGGAGACTGTGCTTTTTCAAAAATTCTAATAAATAAACACACAATTTTATAAAAACTATCTCTCCAGTTTTGTTACAACGTATCGTTTTTCAAAAGCCGTTTCCATTTTTAGTTGTTGATATTTTCAGTAGTAATACCACTAGGGTCTTGATAATACCGAGATAATTTTGTCATAGAGAATGCTGAATGCTGAATGCTATTATCTTTGAGCAACACGATTGAAGGATTCTCTACGACAAAATTTTGAGTATTTATCAAGACCCGAGGAGTATTCGATAAGATAATTTTTTACTTTGTAGATATCGAAAAATTGATTGTCAATCTGACGCTTAATACTTTTCAATACAAACTTTATTAGTTTTAATCAAAAATTGATCATTTCTATTTAAAACTACAGTTGTGAAAAGTGCAATTGGTAAATTAATTGAATCGTTAGATGCAATACCAAATCTTTCCGACATTTTTAATCCAGTTGTCAGTTTGACGTTCAATTAATTTCTAATATAGTTATTTATGATATGAGTGTTAAAAGTGAGGTTTTATTTTGTGAGTGAAAACGTTTGTGAAATGAGCGGAGCGAATTGAACAATTTCACGAACAAAATAAAATCACTTTTAACACAAATACCATACAATGTTTTTTGTACAACTTCCCTATTTTGATAATGAAACGAGCGAATTTGCAATGACAATAAATTCAAAATGACTTTTAGTATTCAAATAATCAAAAGATTGTTGTGAATGGCAGACGTTTACATAGCAGCGTGCTAAAAATATTTTTAACACTAGTGTTAAAAGTATTTTTAACACGCTGCTATGTAAACAATCGTTTTTAACATTGTTTGCTATCATTAAAAGTGTCACTTTTAATGACAGTTGTACAAAAAAACATAAACACCAAACTGAAAACACCACATGTATGGTATTATCGCTGTAATACAGCGGTGATTGGATGAAATTTGACATATGACTTGAAATTAAGTAATTTGATTGGTTACTATATTCAGTAAAAAATTATCACACACAATTCCATAACCGCAAAAAAACGTAAAAAACGAGAGAAATTTTGTTTCAACGGAAATCGAAATAGTTATTTGTGTATCTAGAGCGTAAAGTAACAGATTACCGCTTGATCCTTCAACAGCTGCAATCTTACTTTACGCTCGAAAAACATACATAATTTTTTCTACAGTAAATGACTAGTAACTACCTATTTTCAAATGAAATCTTAAAGTCCACAAATGCGGAGGATTACTTTACGCTCTATAGAGCAAAAAAATAATCTTTTTTTCGCTAGCTTAGGTATTTCATCAAATTTGGTGGGATTATGAAATATCTGCAGAATTTAACTTAATGTAACTGAAGGTAAATGTATCTCTGAATCCAGTAGTCCCCTACGTGTTGTGCCCTAGGATTCTGAATTGCTTTCCATTTCGCAAGTATTTGCAAGCTACATAATCTACATTCTTTTACCTCCACTATTTTGAACTTTTTCTGGTGTCCATTCAGGCGACAACGTCCCGGTGGGATCCCTGTTAAAACTCTTAGTGCAGCTTTATTTTGACTTATGCATTCACTAGATCTCGACGGGCTGTGGTCACCCAGCAGAATCTTTGATTGCCTAATATCTACTAGATCTTTCCAATGGTCAGATCTTCCCTTTTTCTCGGCGTTGTCTATTTCTTCCAATAGGTACTACATTGGAGCTGGCCGGCCGGCTTCAAAAAGGGTGTTTTAGCCCTCCTCATTGCTAGTTCATCTGCTATTTCATTTACTTCTATTCAACTGTCCTGGAATCCACAGTCAGATGACTGTATTGTTCTCGCCTAGTTTATTGAGTTTGCCAAGGCATTTCCACACCATTTTGGAACTGATTACGTAATAGCTCTGTGCTTAAATGGCTTCAAGACATTATGGTACTCCTTTGCCTCCTATATATCTACATAATATTGAGCTTGGCACAAATTTCTTATGACTTATAAAAGATACTTGAGGTTTTTCACAAGCTTTCCGAGTGTTTGGATCGTGACCCTTACACTCCTATCCCAGTTACTTCTATTATTACATGTAAACTAGTTTTGTTTAACATTCATTTAACGACACCTCGGCTATAGAGTTTCTGCGAATGTAATCAATATAAATTGACATGTAGCTACTCATTGAAAATAAAATTGTTGTAATCCACTTTCTAAATTATCTTCACTTAAACTGCAAAAGATCACTTCATTGGAGTAGAAAAACTAAACGGGCAAAAAGCATTAATTACGGTCGTTATCGAGACCTGTAGATTTGCATACTTCCTCAATTTGGAACGTGTTTTCGAGGGTAACCTTTTTTATAGAGAAATCATACGGGCTGTTGTTTTCAAGGAACGGAAATTGATATAATGTTAGTTAGACCGTAGAAAAAAAGACAAAATTCTATATTATGTTTTGTTACAACGATTAATGTTCGTTTCGTATCGTTTAAAAGCTGAGAAACTACGGGTCGTAAGTGTCCTCATCTCATGACTAGTATTAACGTTAACATAAGAAACTTATTTCATGAAGAATGTTTCAGAACATTCAGTTGACTCGGAAACTGGTCTTAAGGATTTAGTAATAAACGTTTATACATCCCTCATCGGGATGTCAACGTTGGCAGCAATTTAGATACAAACATAAATTAAATGTATCACCTTTGTAATTAGGCATTTACGAACCAAAAAAAATGTGTGAAATCATACATTATACATACGTTAAAAAGCGTGCGTAAGTGAACAACGCTTTTTTTATGGGACTTTCATTATAACACCCAAAAGCGTGCGTAAATGACCAATGCTTTTTAAAAGAGGTTTTCATTTTAACACTTTTTTTTTAGCTACGTAATGATCGAGTTGCCTTGAATTTAGTCGTTTGTTGTATAAACTTTTGTGCTGTCAGTAAATTTGACAAGAGTTTCAGACATAGTAGAAAATATTTGTTACTTAAGAAAAAACAAATTACCCAATGTATTTGTAAATTCATTTTTATGCTTTTTAACTCCTTCAGAACACATTTTTTTATTTTTTTTTCATGTGCTCGTAGATAAACTTTTGTATGACACTTGTGCGTGAAGTACTTTTGCGCACTCGTTGCGAAAACGACACTCGCTACGCTCGTTCCTTGTATTTTCTCAACTTGTATCATAAATAACTATTATCCATCCAGTTATCCCCGTACCTTCGAGTTGACGGTATAGGTCCATTGGATGTGTGCCATATACTTCAGGTGGCACATTGGCCTCTCCGAAGATTGCCCGTCTCCTCGAGTGCAGTGCCTCACAGTCAGACAAGATATGGGTCACGGTCTCGATCTCCATGCCACATAGTCTGCAGCTGAGGTCCCCGTTATATAACCCTATTTTATCCAGGTGATCTTTTAACGGGGTATGACCCGTTAGATAACCTGTAATAATTCTTAGCATATTCCTGCTGATATTCAGTAGTTCTTTGGCCCGTTTTGCACATGTGTCACCTATGAAGGTTTTGCTGTGTACCTGTTTCGGAGTGTTCCTCCAATGAATTCTATGTTGGCTTTGTACCCATTTTTGTATTTGCGCTCGGACTACCTTTTTTGGGGTCCCAAGAGCTGGTTCTGGTCCAACATATGCTGTTGCTGAACCTCTTTTTGCGAGTTCATCAGCTTGTTCATTTCCAGAAATACCATTATGTCCCGGCACCCACACAATCTTACTTTAATGTGGTCTGCTAGTTCATTTAGTTCTTTCTGACATTCTTCTACTAGTCTGGATGTTACCTTGCGGCTATTTAAAGCCGCAAGGACTGCCTGGCTATCAGTTAGTATGTTTATCCTATGAGTGTCAGTCCTATGTATGTATGTATGTATGACACTTGTACGTGAAGTTATATTTTTGCGCACTCGTTGCGAAAAAGGCACTCGCTACGCTAGTTCCTTGCATTTTCGCAGCTCGTGCGCAAAAGTATAACTTGTATTATAAATAACTGTTATTTTGTATTAAAAATAACTATATTTTTCTAAAACTAAATCAACTTTTATTTATTCACGGGAATTGAACAAATTAAAATTTTGAAACACCGTATACGGTTGTATTTTTTACATCCAAACGGCAGATATGTAGTTTAAAAAACGCCATATTCCAAAATTATTTTGCACCAACCAAAACAGTGCAAGATATCAAAGTTACATTTTTCAAATAATAACTGATATCAAATTGAAATAAAATCGAAAAGGAGCAAAGTGATTAAATGATCCACGACTGCAAATAACACAAAATAGCTGGCAATAAATAAAAGAAAAAAAATTCATATCTACTTATATAATTTACGTCAAACATTACTCACTTAGTGTACAGTGTTGCATAAAAATTATGTCCTGCTTCGCTACAAGCTTGTATACTTGTACCCTGCATACCTATTTATAATCTAAAAGTTTCTAACAATATTGTACCACGACAATTACTTAATTTGAATTTGTAGCTAAAGAAAAGTGTGCAATCTGGTTTTCGGCATTGCCTTTTTGTTGCCATATATGGCGCAATCTTGCAAGACAATATTTAACGCGCAGTTATCATAAAAAAAATGTTTATCTTGCAATGTTGCGCGATGTTACGTAACAAGATATTGCACCCTGTGTGGTTCCAGCTTTACAGTACTGTAGTGGGAATCAATCGATCATAGAATAAACTAAACCAAGATAAAACAAAGGGTGTTAAAAATATAAGTGTCATCATGTGTAAGAATCTGTTAATTCAAGTTTTCCGTAATAGTATGGTTGATTATATTTTAATGACCATTAGGCTGGAAAAATTTTAATAGAGTTATCTTTTTCCAAGGTCATTAATTATTGTTGAAATTAATAGAAATATCTTGTATACCATACGGTCTCCTTCAAAATTTATTAAAAATTCCAAACAAAATTATATAACAATTAACTACCAATGCGTATATATTATCGATAATTTAAAACAATGATGCTAATAATTTCGAATAAGAATTTTAAATGTGACCATGAAAAAATATAAAATATATTTTGTCGGCTTTACAAAGGTGTTCGGTGATGTGGAAAGACACGTGCAAATGGTCGAAATGATATTTGGATAATTTTGACATAACTTCACCGCCTTTAGACATAAAAAAAAATTTGCATATGCCGGTAGAGGAAAAAGTCGGCAATGGAGACGAACAGGTGCTTTAACTTTTGCAACGGATTTTCTTAAAAAAATTTTCAATGTATTTCCGTGAACCAAAACTTAGAAGCTAATATTATTCGAACTAAAATCTTCTTCAGTTTTATTAGAACTTTAGCTCTTCATGTTAGGCTGGTCTGACCGTTACGTTATTTGGAGCGAGGGAGGTCGCGACCGTTACGTTACGTTGTTACGTTAAGTGCCTTGAGCGCGTGGGCTCTCGCGCTCTCTCCTCAGTCTCAGAGCTAGTCTCTTGGCGCAAAATGTTGATTGTCAGCATACATTGTATTATTATTAATAGAATACCTAATATGTACTTTGCGCCAATCAACTTAATGATAAGATTTTTATAATGATAACTACTGTATGAAGTTTCATCCAGAGTAAAATAAATTCTTATATTAATATGTGTATTAATTTATTGACTCAAAAAATTTGATTATTGCTTAAAAGGAACTTAAGTTCTTACCGTGTGTCCCGCGACACGTTCTTCAATTTTTTTTCAACAAAATGGCCGATATTAATTTTTAACTTGAGTTATATCCAACCCAATGAATCTCTTTTTGCTTAAACTATAATTTAAAATAAATATGCACATGACATGTTCAAATATGATTTGATTGATTTAACTAGACCGAAATTAATTGGATAATTCTCCACCTATCAAATTTCGCAGCATCTAACCACAAACAACAAGAATCACTATTAATAATCATGCTCGATTTCAATAGAAAGCATCTGGAACGTATATCAAAACATTATCAAGTTACTTAAAAATTCTGTAAATGGAGGATTTGATCCACTTTCTTTTAACAATATTTATTGATATGAGGAGACGATGACTTTTCCTAAAGGGCTTGATCACGAGAAGTTGGGATTTCTACAGTAAGTATTTTTAAGATAAAAAAATGAGGAGATTGAAAAGCGAGAAACAAAATATTGCACGAAGAGAAGATTAATTTAAAACTAAAACTAAGAAAATAAAGCCATGTTATTTTTTAATTTAAATCCTATTTTCTTAGTTTCTTGCAGTAACATTTACATTACAGGTACATGATCATGCAAGAAACTAAGAAAATGAGATTTAAATTAAAAAATAACATGGTTTTATCTTCTTAGTTTTAGTTTTAAATTAATCTTAGTTTTAATTTCTTCTTGCATGAATCCACCTTAAGTCTCAGTAATAATTCCTATACAGGGTCTTAAGACAAGTAATATATCAGAATTGGGCATTAGTAGATTTTTTAGATAATTTTGGGGGTGTAAATTAGAGCAAATGTTGCATCTTTTCTCGTTATTGTGTTGACCAATGAAATATTTGTTTTTGGTCACGTGACGTCGCATAAAAAATTTTAATGGGACAACCTGTATATTTGTGCCTTTCTGTGTTCTTCCCGATAAAACAATTCCAAGTAACTAGCACACTTGGGATCTAAAGTGATAAATTGAAGAGCTACAGGTACTTGAAGGATTGTAAGTTAAAAAATTCATAACTGAATCCCCTGTAATTTTCGGCAATCATACATTCGTACGTAATGATTAAGACAAACCAATATTATAATAATCGTTTTATACAATATAAGAAAAATATTATTGAGATTAGCCGCAAATTGTAATCTTTTTAGATTTTCTAGCATTTGTAAATCTTCAATTACATCACCAGGAAACTACAAAGTGAGAAAGAACAATTTATACAATGTTCCGCTACCATAGTTTCATAACTTACGCTAATCGAGAATCTATCCTTGATCTTAACATTGGGAAAAGTGTTAAGCAATTAAAATTTAAAGAAGAAGCAATTCCAACTTTTAATACAAGCACTAGATACAGTCACATATTAAAATAAAATAAAATAAAATATAATTAAAAAATTAAAATATTAAAATTGTAAGAATCAACACAAACACGTGGATTTTAACTCGAAATTCGAAAACTCTTCATTTATATGAAGTACAAAAGAAGTATTACTAAGCCCAAAAACAATTGGACTATAAAATATATGTAATACGAGGGAGGTACAATAATTTGGTATGCTATGAAATATGCTTGGAAATCTAAAAAGAGTACACTTTTGCTTTTTTTGCTGCTAACCTCAATAATATGTGTATTAATTGATCAACTTTTATTGCTTTTTATATATACAGGGTGGTTTCAAATGATACTTACAAAGTTTGCATGTATATTGGACAAAACGATATAAGGATTGAGGGGTCCTATTTACTTTTACAAATACGTTAAAGTTATGAGAAATTAAATGGTTTGGTTTGATAACTTCAAAATAGATGGATACATTATATTTTGAACAATTCCCATGATATTGTTTAAATCTTTTTAGTCCCAGCCAACATTTTTTCCGTCGTACTCCACATAATATTGAATTGTCAATAGATTAAAGCGTATAATATTTATGTTATTGACATATACACTCTTATATTGTATATCAGACAAGACATTGTTTTTCAGTTATCGGCAGACAGTAATCTCTTTGACATTTAACCTATTGAAATAAAACAGGTATTTACTATTATAGATATATAGTATTAGGTTTTCCTGAATTTCAATATTCCAACGTGAAATTACGTAACACTCTGACATTTGTATTCACTCTAGTTACAGAGAATGATCGTAATGGAAATTACTAGCGAATAAATTGAACACCCACTGAGTATCAAATCAAATATACAGAGTGGGCCGCGGAAAACAGACCACCCCGATATTTGGCAAGATTCCTTAGATTTTAAGGAAATTAGGAAATGTCGATTTTTGTTCTAAGGGGGACACATTTTTACAATACAGGCATCAATCATTTGTCAACCCCCTCCAATATTCCCATATTTACACCAAATTTGCAAAAAGAAGTCTTATTA
>CAJUYI010002590.1:0-30065 GCA_910591695.1 Galerucella pusilla | reverse complement strand
CTCTCCAAAATTCAAAGACTAGCCTGTATATGCATAACAGGAGCAATAAGAACATACTCAACGGCAACCATGGAAATTATTCTCAACCTCGCACCATTATATATGGTGAAGGTAAGGGTGACAGAGAGAACACCTCCTTACTTCTTAGAAATAGAAAACCTGGGACATGCAACAAGATGGAATGCTGAGAAAGAATAAGTTTTCAAAGAAATTCGTTGCGGAATTAAGCAACAAGAAGGAATGGGATCCAAATACCATTACCAGACTTGAAAAAAATGTCATTCAATGGTACACAGACGGCTCAAAAACAATAGAAGGAACTGGGAGAGTTCGGTCCAGGAGCGACTTTGAAAGCTTGAGAAAGCAACAAGTATCTTTCACGCTATAATAAAGTGTGCCCAGTTTAATATTTACAAAGGATATAGAAGGCAAAGGATTATCATAATTTTGGATAATCAAGCATATGGTCATTAAAGCTCTGAGCTCTTGTGCAGTCAGTTCCAAAATGGTGTGGGAATGCCTAGGCAAACTCATTGAACTAGGTGAGAACAATATAATCACTTGTGGATTCCAGGACACACTGGAATAGAAGGAAATGAAATGGTAGATGAACTAGAAAGAGAGGCACTGAAACAACCTTTTGGGGACCGGGACCGGAATTGAGAGAATTAGACAACGCTAAGAAAAAGAGGCATAAACCATCGAAAATTCTACTGGATGACTACAACCTGTTAAGATCTAATGAAAGAAACAAGTCAACGTTAAATTATAAGAGTTTTAACAGGTATCCTAATGGAAAATTATCGCCTGAATGGGCATCCGAAAAACTAATAATGGTGTAGGGAGAAAAATGTTGATTCTGTCGTATGGAAGAAGAAACCTCAATCAACAACGCTCAACAATTCACAATCCTAGAGCACAGCACCTAGGAGGATATTGGAGAGAATAGTGATGAGCAAAATTGGTCATGGTCTTGCTGTCCGAGACCAAAACCATTCTTCGACTCGCAAGACCAAGACCAAGACAGAATGAACAAGATCAAGACTAATACCAAGACCGACTATGCAAGACCAAGACTAAATACGCAAGAATCAACCAAAAATTCTTTTTCACAGTAACTATATGAGATAAAATATTTTTAACAACGTCAACATAATATGCTTTTCTTGGAACAATATAAGTTGGCATGTCGAATTGTCAGTTTCCTTTACTAGATTTTAACGATATACCAAAAAAAAAACAGAGAACTCACTGTTTAAAAAAAAAGGATCTAAAAAAATGTTCGAAGAGTACATAGTCTTCGTCCCAATGTCTGGTTAACACATTGCCAAAATCCAAAGGAAAATTACTTATTTTTCAATATTTTCATTTTTCTCAAGGATTTTTTTTGCTTAAAGGTCAATTTACGCGTTGGAGAAGGGTAGGTTCTTGAGTTTTCATAAATATATTTTGAACTATAGAATCATTATCTTGACAAGTTGTGACAAGCTCATATCGCGACGTACATGATAATAATGTCTTGATGAACTTTTTTTTAATTCAAAGATAGTAGATTTAGGTTTAAAAATGTTTGTTGCATAAAAATAAAATGTTTACAAAATGTTTTCAAAGATGTTCGTTAAGAAATTAAGGCAAGACCAAGACTAAAACCTTGACCAAACAAAATACAGCAAGACCAAGACCGGGACCAGACAAATTTGAGCAAGACCAAGACCAAGACCAAGACTGAATAAGCAAGACCAAGACCAAGACCGAGACTGTTCGAGTCTTGGTCTTGGTCTTGCTTTGCTTATCACTAGGATAGAAGAGGAACATTTACCTAAAAGCCTGCAGATATCCTAAAATTCCTCCGGGAAATGGGACTAAAGAAGCTACTAGTCTTTTAGATATTCCTCAGGAGCTTAGTGGAAGTAAAGAAGCACAATAGATCTCTTAAGTCACAGTGTATGTCACTCCAATATGTATGTATATTGGGGTACCTACCATTAACTGGAACCTAAAAACATACATATATGCATACAATGGACGCCACTGAATATACTTATAATTGATAATCCACCTCTGACTTAACAGTCAGAGGTATCTAATTCACTTAAATCTAGTTGTTAATGCAAATCGCAGATAGTTTTTATTTTAAATGGAATTTGAACATCGGTAATCCCTGATAAGTTGACAACATAAAATTTTTCCTATACACTTGAATCTCGTTTATTTCTTAGTTCGCGTTGCTCGCCTAGTGAAACAAACAGTTCCTTTAAACGATGAATGAAAATGTTAAAATGGAATACTACTCTCTGGAAGAAATCTCTAAGCACGACGGCAAACAAGATCCTCGAACGTGGATAATAATAAGAGATACTGTTTACGACGTCACGGATTATTTAGACGATCATCCCGGTGGAGCGGATTTGATAAAAGAATGGGCTGGTAAAGACGGCACGAAAGAGTTCGATAACACTGGACATTCATCAGACGCAAAAAAAGAACTGAAGAAATATAAAATTGGTGAAGTTGTTGAAGAGGAACGAAAGAAAAAATTAAAAAAAGAAGATAATAAGCAAATAGTGAAACAGAAGAAAGTGATAGATTCTCCGGATTATGTTCCTCAAAGAAGCTGTATTTCTATTTTAACTTGTGGAATACTGGCATAGTTTGTGATTATTAATATGTTATGTGATATTTATGGAAATAGTCTTAAATTATATACAGTAAAATTTCTTATGTCTAGAGTGCTTTATTACAAATACTGCTCAAGGTAAGATTTAACGTTTTCCATCAAGCTAACGTTGAGTGAAGTTTGTCCAAAATCAATTGCAAAAGCTAAAACAGGTGTTCGTCGCACTTGTCGGCTGTTTCTTTTTGAAATTCATTTTGGATAGGCTTTACACTTTTTGAGTTTAAATGGATCCTAAGTTCGTGGTTTAAATGGATAATTCTGAAATTTGTATTAAACTTTTTTCCCGATCAGGAGAGACATGGGCGTAACCAGCAAGAGGGGCAGTACAAAAAAAATAATCGTTATTAAATTTTAATACAATTCTTGAAATAACTAATAAATCATTATGGTTATGTTGGTTAAGTTGCTATCAGAAAAAAACGTGGATTTGATTACAATTTCCTGGGTCCCACTATCAAATTACGATCTTGGTTGTGATACCAGCCACTTGAAAAGAAAATTTAACCACCACTGGTTAGATCAATATACTCCTTGGTTGGTGTACTCAAGGCGTTTCAAAGGTGCTCAAGTATTGCACAGTTAGTGGAGTTTTGGGGTCATTCATGCTAGTCATATACACGAGGTGTACCTAGATGTAGGAAGCACGTCGGCAGTCACTACCACAACATTGCAGTTGCTGCAAAAGCGATGCTTGAAAATGTTCCAGTTGATGTAAAGTTGCGAAGTGATCACCAGAAGATGATTGAAGAAAACAAATAAATATTGTCATAAATTATAAATAAAAATCAAAGTGGCTGCATTTTTGGAGGATGCTAATATTTTTTCTCTGCAACAAGACATGCACTCCTTATTTTAGGTGCTTTCCCATCCACTACGGGTAGTGATAAGCAAAATTGGTCTTGGTCTTGCGAAAAAGCAAGACCAAGATCGAGACCAAAACCATTCTTCGACTCGCAAGACCAAGACCAAGACAGAATGAACAAGAACAATACTAATACCAAGACCGACTATGCAAGACCAAGACTAAATACGCAAGACTCAACCAAATATTCTTTTTCCCAGTAACTATATGAGATAAAATATTTGTAACAGCGTCAACATATGCTTTTCTTGGAACAATATAAGTTGGCATGTCGAATTGTCAGTTTTCTTTACTAGATTTTAACGATATACATGAAAAAACAAAGAAATCACTGTTTAAAAAAAATGATCTACAAAAATGTTCGAAGAGTACATAATGCCTTAATGATTTTTTTTTAATTCAAAGATAGTAAATTTAGGTTTAAAAATGTTTGTTGCATAAAAATAAAATGTTTACAAAATGTTTTGGAAGATGTTCGTTAAGAAATTATGGCAAGACCAAAACTAAAACCAAGACCAAACAAAATACAGCAAGACCAAGACCAAGACCAAGACCGAGACTGTTCGAGTCTTGGTCTTGGTCTTGCTTTGCTCATCACTAACTACGGGTACGGCTAAACGATCTTTCTAAAGAACTGGCTGAGCAGTACAATAGAGGAGAAGGCAGATTGACTGGGTTGAGTTTGATGAGCGTCCATCGTGAAATCTTTAAAGAAAATCAGGACTAGGACTGTATTGAAACGAGAGTTTTGAACAAGTTTTCTCCAAATTCACCAAAAATGATAATAGTATAAGACATGTAACTGTAATAATTGTAATAACTTTTGGTTTTATTCACCTATTCCGAGATAAAATGTTACAACCTGAACGACCATGGTTTGCCCCCCTAGTTTTGATCCCGGGTACGCCCTTGAGGAGAGAGGATTAAAGCTAATATAAACCAGCAAACCAAAGTGGCTTTGTCGGCTCTGCATTGCCGACAAAGGAGGTAATTATCCGACTATATCCATTTTTTGAACTTGAATCATGAGTGACTATAATAAATAATTAATCTCATAATTTTGTTATTTATGATCAGCTTCAGTATCTCACTTATATAAGTCGAAAGTGATTGTAAAATAATAAATTATAAATCCGTCCCTTTTAAAACTGTCCGAAATTATCTGAAAAGTTATTATTCAGAGGATATAATTTTAAAATTGTCTGAATTAAAAAACTCAAAAAAATATTTCGTTTCACGTAAGAGGAAAAAAAATCAGAAAAATATAGTGTACCAGTGTACAATACGTTAAATTTCTAGTTGCAATTTAAAAAATATGGCGATCACCTCTCTTGAACTTGGTATTTTTAAAAGAATGCTATTTATCCAATAATGTAATATTTTCGGGTGGAATTATGTTTAACTGAAAGCAGTTACAAAGAATTTTTTTGTTTTCTCAGTATTGAGATGCCTCCCCAAGTACAAAATCACAAAAAAATTTCAGCGGAAATTTTCCAAAAGTTGAGCACTTAATTCTCGGTCTAATGAATGCAGATCAATGAATAAAGTTATCTATTCTCATCAGCTTAATATAGCTTCAAAAATTTCAAGGGACTCACCTCTGTACCTGGGGATTGTAATTTTTGTTTGTATAGGTACTAATCCTAAATAAAATTGAAAAAAGTACTCGCATGCAACCCAAAATGTCACTGTTAGATAGATACCCTCTGGTCCTCCAATTTTTAGCAGAGATGCCTAAATTGAAGTAAATAAAGCACCGGGTAACCTATTTATCTCGATGTTGTCTCCTTTCTAGACTCCCAAATAGTTGTGTCGGCAGATGATGACCTAACCAGAAAATCATCAAAATGCCCCAAGTAATTAATGGACGCCCCCCTCTACGCCAACATAAATTCATTCATATGATTCTCCAGTGAGCAAATCCAAAAAGAACCCTCGAAAGAACTCAGCTTGTAAAATATTTAAGAAAAAAAATTTAAAAAGTCACACACCTACCTAAACTCTTTTTCTGGTGAAATGTCATTATTTTCAGACCAGGTTTCTTATGTAACAAAAAAGGTCAGAATTCTTGTCATTCCCAAATATGATAAAAAAAAAGAATAATGCTAAAATATATACATATACCTACCCGAGTGGTAAGCCACCGACAAAAATCTTGTACACCTACTTCCACATTTGAAAAAACTTCCACATAGATACTTCCACGAAACTTCCACACTGCAACTTTTTGTAATGCAACATGCTTCCATAACGAGCACAAAAATTTATAATTTCTGAAAACGCTCAATAGCATTGATTTTTATGATATTTTACCTGTTGTATGGGTAACTTTAACACCCTGTATCTCGAAAACTAAAGTTCCAACGACTCATGTCGACATGAGATTTTACGCCAATTTTCGCATTTTCTGCACGCTTTTTCAGATTGTAACACCTATTCATTAACACCCTGTATAATGACCTATTCAATAATTATAAATTCGTTATTTTCACCGCATTTTGTCTAATTTCTGTATTGAGCTTCCACATACTTCCACCTAACTTCCACATACTTCCATATACCTCCACATACCTACTTCCACTTCGGTGTACACCTACTTCCACTTGCGGTTTACCCCTCGTACCTACCTACCTAAAAGTGTTCGAGGTATTGAATCTTCATTTTTTGCAATTTCATGCCTTATTCACGCCTAGTTTTATAGGTAGACTTTGTTCAGTTAACTATGATTATAACAAATAAATTAGACATTATTTAACCACTATCTGTTTTACTCCGTCTATACCTACTAACAAAAATAGAGCTCATCTTAACGACATGTAAAAACCTGTCTGTTTACAGAGTCCAATATTGCCGAGAATATTTCTAATCATTCTAAATTCTACAATGTTTGATCAATAAATGAAAATGGTATATTTCCGCAAGAAGTTTTTGCATGTTTATATTTAGAAAATTGTCTAAAATGTAAAACAGAACGTATTTTCTTGTAACTGGTTTCAGCTATTCTAAAATGAAAATTATGAGTTTCCGCAAAAAAAATTCGATGTTTTATTGAAGCACTAATTGTTTTTTTAGATGTTATATAGGTACCTACCTGAATTTTTTAATACCAGCTTATGAAGGCGATTGCTGCATATCTGGAATTGAATACAGATTGTTTTCTTCCAACTTCCAACACTTTTATTTATAGTTTATAAACTTTGACTATCACTCAATTATTAACAACTTTGATTCCAAATTTAACACATTGTTTAAAATACTTTATATTAAAAGGCACCTTCGGTTTACTCTTAACCTAATTTTTCTCAGATTTTACTAATAACCTAAATAACTTTTAGATGGCTAGATTCACTTGTTTCTCATTATAAGGCTGGTTCACATATTTTTTAAAACTCATTTGATTGCTTGATAGCGTAAGTTCTGTGATATTTATGAATTTAAACAAACTAATGAGAATTTATACTTTAAAGAAATGGTATCTAAAACGAATCAAACAACGAATCTTTATTGATGTAGGTACCTACTTTTTTCTTAATTATTAATCAAATACTTTAGTGAACATGTTATAAAAAAAATGTCCGCAATACCTGTTACGTGGACAAGTTATTATTGTGTACAGTTGGAGCACATAATCTGTGGTTGGAGTTCGTAATAACCCGAAAAAAATAAAATAAAGGAAATCATCAGTAGTTTTTTTAAAATATTTCTTATACAATTACCTACCCATTTTGAATTTTAGAATTAGCCTTTTCCATTTACAACTAACCCTTAGCTTATATCTACCCTGGATAAAAGTCTACCAAAGTATGGGTATATCTAAACGGCTTGCACTACTTTTTTTTAAAGATTCAGTTACCTAGTTAGGTAATGCATATCTATATATTTATTACTTCAGTATTTAGGTATATATATTTTTAATGTACCTATTTAATTTGAAGAAAAACTGACTATCAGTATATTTTACAACGTATGAATATGAAAAATATTCATCATGTGGTTTTTATTGGAAGTCAGTTTTATTTTTAAACAATCTTAATAAAATGAGCCTTGAAAAATGTATAGTATAGTCAACACAGACGTTTTAGTAAAAAATAACTTGATAACAAACAACCGTGGGTATACCCCTTCAATTTATTTGTATTGAGCAATAAAACTATATATCAGATATCTAATTGCAAGTAAAACTGTTACACATATTGATGAAAACTATTTCTAAAAAAAAAGACAAAAAATATAAATATCTGCAGTAATCAAATTATTGAAATTTTTGCATTATCCTCTATTCAAACAGACAGTGGCGGATTTACCAGCAGGCTGAGTAGGCTCGAGCCTAGGGCGGCAAGTTTGGTGAACGACTTTTTTTTTACCTGATAGAAATCAAAAAGATTTTTCTATAACGGTTTTCTGATGTCTTACAGATAGAAGTCTGCAACAAATTTTGTTGATGACTTTTCTCTCTCACTTGTCATTGTACATTCCGAGAGTAGCAAATTTCCATATTCTAAAGTAAAACAGCTAGTTCGCCGCCCCTCAACCAGTAATCGGCCTCTCGCCTCTGCGCCCTTTGCCCACAATTTTTATGAGTGAAAAGAGCGAAATTGTAAAAAATATGTCCCTCTTATTCCCACTAACAACGCATACATGCCAGTCTTACCACTAGTTGGAGGCTACGAACTGGACGGTTTTTATATAATTTTTGGATTTTTATTCGAATATAATGAATAATTTACTGAATACCCCATTACATCGCCCATACATGATTGAGCTTCGATTAGCTCAAAAATATACCGAACAATTATTTTACGTGCAATTACAACGAAATTGTTGCATTGTAAAAATAATGTACATGATATGACAATTGTTGTGTTCAGCCTATATACCTTGAAAATTTGTAAATCCTTCACTGCAAACAGATTATGTAATTAATTTAACATTTTTCCTAAATCAATTGCAAAAGCTGTTCGTGACATTTTCGATAAAACACTGAGATCGGCTTCTTTGACTTTGAATATAGTTGAAGTGGAATTCCAAAGTATTTAAAAATAATACGTTCCCAAGAAAGGGCATTCACTGGTCCTGAGCCTGAACCAATAGAAAAAACTCAAAAACCACAGTAGGTATGGTTATCGTGCCAACGATGGGTTAATTCACATATTTCTGTTTGGCTAAGGCGAACAATAAGGAAAATGCCAAATCTCATTAGTTTGCCCGGTCTGTAGGTACCTTTAATGCAATGTATTATTGTCAAATCCAATGATCAACCTGCCTATTTGTTTGAGAAATTGATGATCCTTTTTATACTGCCCTGGGATCTATCCAACAAATGTCGACAAAAAACAAAACTATAGAATAATATATATTTATTTAAAAATATAATAAAAAAGTTATATACAACAAAGTTTCATTAAATTTTCTTAAAAAGCATAATGCGAATAACCAGTGACGTAACTAACGTGGGAAACAGCAGGAGCAGCAGAATATGCGACTCCGAGAAGAGGATGCGCGATGTGTTCAGCAGCGGCGATTTGCACACCTGGATTTGATACTCTGACATCTGATTTTCTTACACTTGAAAATGGCGTGTCGATCGATTTGGAGTAGGTGGAAATTTGCCCTAAGTTACCGAAGCTGCGATAGATGTTGGATGATTGGGAGGTTAGAGCAGGTGCAGTGTATTGAAACGGAGCAGTTGCTAGTGCTGGTGAGGAGTACGCATATGCAGCTGGGGAAGCATAAGTAAGAGGTGCCGGTGCTAAAGGAGAACCAATTAGTCCAGCGCTGGCGTAAGCCAAGACGCTACAGAGAACGGTGAACTGTAACAGAAAGTATAACATTATACATTATTATTTTATTCTTGCCTAAATGTCAAGGCAGATCTAGACTTAATACCAATATTCAACTAGTGATTTTGTCGGCAATATATGATCCACACTGTATAGTCTTTGGCTTATCCAGAAATTTAGATAAATGAAAAACTGAGTGACTGTGATAGCAAAACTGAACTCTGTCACTACCTACATGATGATGTATAAAACAACAATGATAATTATGATTCAGTTGGAATTTTCATTTCAATATAAATATATATTTTATTGCTAGACTTAGTATTATTTGGATTTAACTGAAAAGGTTGTTATTTTATACAAGGTGTCCATCTATAAATTGAAACATTTTAACAACTTATAACTCGAGAACGGAAAAAGATATCGATATGCGGTTTTCACTAAACTTCCTAAATTTACTTCTAGTTTCTGTTGACGTTGTTGCCGCATGTAATTTTTTTCTGGAAATTGACGAAAAAAAAATTAAGGTTTTTGAATCAAAATTGTGATCTTAGATTAAATAGGACACCCTGTAATTCTTAAAACCTTTGAAAAGACCATTTCTTCTTCTATCCAAAAATTTATACATTGTTGGCATTCACCCACGTTTTTAGGGAATAATTTACTTTTTCATGAAACCACTTCCAAATCTAAAGGATCACATACTAACAACTTAAAACTATAGAATGAGACAAGGTATTGAAAACAGGGTTTACTGAAATTTTTAAAAAATTTTTAATTTGTATCTAACGTGGTTGCCAAATCTCAAACGTCTGAAAGTTTCTTTAAAAATTTAATTTTTCAAATTCATATTGAGGGCTTCTTGCGAACAAAACTCCTATTTCTAATAATTATTTGCAAACCTTCATCCATAAATTATCATTTGAAGGATTATCGTAAGTATTTTCAGTACACATTTTCTATTTAATGTTCTCATTTTTGTAAATTGACTTACCCAGTTGAGCATACAATATGAATGACTTAATAAATGACATTAATTTATCAAGGGTGCTGTGTAACACAAATCGAGTTGACAGAAGTGTCAGATTAGCAATAATTTTAGTGCAAGAGAAAGCTGGTACTAAAAAAAATGTTTACCAAAACCGAAAAAGCCCGGTGCGTTTTAGTGTTTAATGAAAGTAAATCAATTACGCATACACAAAGAAGATTTAGAAACATTTTTGAAAAAAATCCGCCTACTAGAAATTCTATTATAAGCTGGGTAAGTCAGTTTACAGAAACAGAAACATTGGAGAGAAAAGAAAGACACATTCAAAACGCTCAAGATATTCTTTTAAATGATGTTTTACAGTTAAGAGAGATTTTAGAAAGAAACAATAATAAAATATCTATTAGAAAAATCGCTCAACCCTTACATATGTCAAAGAGTAAGGTGCATAAGCTTTTAAAGATAATCAAGTTTAAAGCATATAAGATTCATACTTTCCAAAAAATTGAGAATCATGCAATCGAAAAGAGATTGTTTATGTGTGAGACGTTATTAGATTTGTTTAGAAATCAACCAAACGTAAATTTAATAATGTCAGATGAAGCAACATTTCACTTAAAGATATAGATATATATATTTTATTTGACTACATTACATGTTTTTACAATGTTTGTAGCAAGTCAGAAATACAAAATGTAAAATGTAGAAAGTACAACATTTGACATATTAATAAAAATATAAACACATAACACATAATAAAATTAATTAAGGTTAAAATACAAGTGATAAAAAATATATTCAGAAAGGAAGGAATGTCCAATGAGCATGAATACATTTTAAAAAATTTCTGGATAATCTGACAATTCTCAATGTATTCGTTCACAGAGTAAAAACAAAATCCAAGTAAATACGTTTTTAAACTCCTCTTAAATTTATTCAAACTTAAAGATTTCATTTCTGCTGGTAAGATATTATACAGAGAATAGTTGAGTGAATTCTTCTGAGATTTTGTCAGACGAAAACGATTTGTACGAATATTACATGCTTGTCTAGTATTGTAATTATGGATATCTGAATTTTTTGTTAAGGAGTCAAGACTTTTGTGGATCTCAATAAGGGTGTTAAAAATAAATAAGGTCGGTAGAGGCATTATCCGTAGATGAACAAATAACTCCCTACAGTGTTCACGGGAACTGACATTACTCAAAATCCTAATAGCTCTCTTTTGAATTACAAAGATATCTTTGGCTGGCGACGAATTTCCCCAAAGTACAACTCCATAGTTAATATGGGAATGCACAAGGGAAAAATAAGCCGTTTTCAAAGTTTGGAAACTGACAACTCTTTTAAGCTGTCGAAGTACAAAAATCGAGCTTGATAATTTATTTCTCAAATAGTCGACGTGAAAATTCCACGACAGTGATCCATCTAAGTTGAGTCCCAACAATTTTACACTCCAAGCATTTTGGTTAGAAGAAGAAAATTAGAGTTTTTGTGTCTTCTCTGAATTTAATTTCAGTTTATTAGACAAAAACCATAGTTCAGATTTGTTTTCAATAACATGTGATATTGACTTGAAGTTTTCATAGTTCTTATCGGAATAAATAAAAGTGGTGTCATCAGCAAATAAAACAGATTTAAAAGGATACATGAATTTGGGTAAGTCATTTATATAGATAATGAATAGCAAAGGTCCAAGAACTGACCCTTGAGGAACGCCATGAACAACCGGTTTGAAATCGGATAAAGCATTATTACATGATACAGCCTGATAGCGATTACTTAGATACGACTCAATTAGCTGGAGTGGCACACCTCTGATACCATAGTAGTTAAGTTTACGGAGCAATATACTGTGAGAAACACAGTCAAACGCCTTAGAAAGATCACATAGTGTAATGGCAGTATGCTTTCCGCTGTCAAGACACTCAACTACATCACTAATAATATTTAGAACGGCTTGAGTAGTCGATCGTTCTTTTCTAAAACCATATTGCGAATTACAGAAAAAATCTTGTTTGTCGAAGTAATCGTATAACTTATGCTTTAACAGCAGCTCAATGATTTTACTAAAAATAGAAATTATTGAAATTGGACGATAATTGTCAACCTGAGAGGTATCTCCTTTTTTATGTAATGGAAGAACTTTAGAGAATTTGAAGGCATCGGGAAAAATTCCTGAATGGAAAATTGAATTTATTAATATTGTGAGCGGTTTAATTATTGATTCACAAGTTTCTTTTATGATTGAACTATTGAGATTATTTGTATCTAAAGAGCTGGAATTTTTCAAGGAAATGATTATATTAATAACTTCATCTTCGGTTACTGGTGTTAAAAAGAAAGAAGTTGACGGTACAGGAAAATTTTCAAAATTTAGCAAATCTTCATGAGTTATTGAAGGCAAAGTTTTTATAATACCATCAGCAACACTTACAGAAAAATCATTAAACTCATTTGGAGACAATGGAATATCTTGAGAACCAAATTTCATTTTATTTCTTTCAAAATTGATTATTTGCCAACAAGCTTTAGGTTTATTTTGCGATGTTGCGATGAAATTATTGTAGGCTAACTTTTTAGTCTCTTTAAGCTTTAAATTATATTCCTGTTTGAATTTACGAAATGCTACGATATCATTAGGATTTTTTCCAGTTTCTGAAATTAGTTTTAAACTAGATAAATTATGTCTCATAGACTTTAGATCCTCGTTGAACCAATCTACAGGACAATGATTCCTATTAGGTGAAATTGTCCGTAGGGTAAAATGTTTAATGATTAAATTCTTATAAGTACTTGTAAGAAAGTTAGCTAAAAATTGGACATCTTCAGTCTTGTTAAATATAGTCCAATCAACCTCATCTAGTGAATTTTTTAAATGACGCATGCCTGATTTTGAGAAAACCCATCTTTTAGGGAGATTATTATTGGCTTTGACTACCTCCTTGAAAAGTAAAAAATATTGACCTCTATGGTCGGAAATGCCTGGTTCAAAAACTCCCGTTCTAAAACAACTCTGATCCATGCTTGTAAATATGTTGTCAATACAGCTTGCAGAAGTTGCTGTTACCCTAGTGTAATCCCGAATATTTATTGATAAATTGAAAGAGCTCAATAGATCTGTTAAATATTTCAATTGCAAAGAATCATATTTGAAATTAATATTGAAATCGCCCAAAATTACGATTTGAGTGATATCACTAATGATATTATTGAGTAGGCCGCGTAAGCAAACATAACTGTAGGATTTGGGGTGATGAAAATCCTAGAGCATTCAACGAGTTTGAAAGAGATTCCCCCAAGGTAAATGTGTGGTGTGGTGTCTCCAAAACAAAAATTTATGGACCATTTTTTTTTCCAAGAACAAACAGTAAATGGGAACAATTATACGGATATGCTAGAACTCTTTTTCTATCCTCAACTACAACAAGAAGGTATACTAAATGATGTATATTTCCATCAAGATTGTGCTCCACCGCATTACTCTTTAATAGCGAGGAATTCTTTGAATATAACCTTTGGAGACAAGTGGATAGGTCGAGCTGGTCCTATTGAATGGGCTCCCTATTCTCCAGACTTGACTGTACCCAATTTTTTTGTATGGGGGTACATTAAGGACAGATGCTACGATCCAACACCTTCAAATTTAGCAGAACTGAGGAATAACATAATCAATGTGTTTAATGTAATTACTCCAGAAATGCTCCAAAATGCATTTACACATTTTTTATTGCGCTTACATACATGTATTGAACAAAATGGAGGTCATATTCAACAATTACTTTATTAATGTATGTTTTTTTTTATTTTCAAGTAAAACCTGTTTTCAATACCTTGTCTCATTCTATAGTTTTAAGTTGTTAGAATGTGGTCCTTTAGATTTGGAAGTGGTTTCATGAAAAAGTAAATTATTCCCTAAAAACGTGGGTGAATGCCAACAATGTTTACATTTTTGGATAGAAGAAGAAAGGGTCTTTTCAAAGGTTTTAAGAATTACAGGGTGTCCTATTTAATCTAAGATCACAATTTTGGTTCAAAAACCTTAATTTTTTTTTCGTCAATTTCCAGAAAAAAATTACATGCGGCAACAATGTCAACAGAAACTAGAAGTAAATTTAGAAAGTTTAGTGAAAACCGCATGTCGATATCTTTTTCCGTTCTCGAGTTATAAGTTGTTAAAATGTGTCAATTTATAGATGGACACCTTGTATTTTAAATAATACAAAAACTACCACTTAGCAGTACAACACAAGTATTCGACTACAACAATCCACCAGCAAAATAAATATAACTCTACACTAAAAATATAATCAAAGTATTATAATGGACGTTAACTGGAAAAACACCCTATTTGGGTCTGGTGAAAATCCATTTTGGATTCAAGAATGTCACTCGCAAAGACAATAAAAAGTCTAGGATAGTATTGTGAGAAATACAATATTTATATATAATTGTCTAATGGAAGATGTATTTAGATTTTTTGCAGAATACATGGATTACTGATTCGACTACTAAATACTAGTTAAATGTCCCAATATTCTCTTGTAATACAAATTACATTTTGCAAAGAAACAAGTGAAAAATGTGAGGCAAGTTGAACATAAATTATTGCAACGTTGTTATATTTTATTTGTAGCGGCGAATTTCTCAAATGAACACTTATCAAATCAGAATACTCGAAGTTAAATATAGGAGGGTAATTATATAATTTTTTTTAAATAATCTGCTGTGAATTGACCTTTAAAAATGTAACAACCATTTTTTTCGGCCTTAAACTTTACAATATTATTGTCTAATTTTTTTGTAAATGCCAGGTAGGGACAAATATATCAAAAAACTTAATTATTCTTAATAGTGGAAGAGCTGGAGTAAAAATATGAAAAAATTTCGTGGTTTTATTTCCCAAGAAAATAACAAAAATAATAATGAATATACGACAAGGAACTTGCAGAAGATATTAAGAAACAAAAATTATAAATGTATTTGAAACATATAATAATATTAAGGGCGTACACTTCAAGATTTAGAAAATTAGCCCAATGCTTATTTACCAAAACAGTATAAAATCAATTACCTTAAGAGCCATAGTGGAGCTTTGATGACTGGATGTTTTTCTTTAAAAAACTGTAAAGCAACTGATGAATTGTCTTTTTTCTCGTGTCGTTTTATACCAAAATCAAAGTTGTACTAAGGGCAACTTGATTTTCGAGAGGTTCAATTAAACATGTCTTGTAATAATTTGTTGATTACATAAATTTCGAATTGATACAAGTAAATTACTCTTTGTATAAATCTCGATTTTCAACTTTTCAGAGCAAGTTTGCAATGTTATTGTGTACATCATGGACGTAGAAACGTGTTTTGAATTTGTGACCTAATTTTTGTCCTTTTTCAAATGAGAAAATAATAAGGACATCAAGTAAATCGATTTGGTTAAATAATTTTGTTCAAGTACATACATATATATACAGGGTGTTTCTGAACTAATAATGAGAGGAGGGATTGGGGCTGAAAGAGGTGAAAAATTATTGTATTCATGATGTTTTTTTATAAAAAAAGTTATTATATATTATTGAAAATTCTTCAACTTTAGTAGTTTTTTACATCACCTCAAATTTGTTGAGTAAAATGCTAAAAACGGTTTTGCCCGCAATTCAGTTTTTTTTTAAATGATTTTAGGATCACCAAACTTAATACTATTCTCACTAGGCCAGCAATATTTTGGGCCTTGCCTCCACATTCATCCTTCCCTAATATTTTACAACGTAGGAAGTCAGATTCTAAAAAACTATATATAATGTAAACATATCTCTTAATTCATCTTCAATTTATTTTCATAATTGGGCAAACCAACTTGTAAACTTGGTTTCAGAATATACTGTTAAAGATTGAATCATGATATGATTATTTTAATAAACATTCAAAAAGTCACAACTATAAATTAGAAACCACTCTTAAAAAAAAGTGTACAATTAATAATGAACAATTCATACACCACCTGTAGGTAAAATTTATATAATAATAGATGTTGGCATTAAATATAAAAGGTAGATTCATAATAACAATCATTTGAAGTATACTGTCAAGAGTATACCCAATTGAAAATATAATGTTTGTATGTCACGTTTGTTATATGGTTTGATTTAAATTATAAGATTTCGAATAATGTTTAAGATAAATTATAAAGATACTCTGATTTAGTTTATGTTATAAATGTTAATTAATAATTCATGAATATCAAATTTGATTAAAATGTCATGAATTGTCAAAGTGAAATTAAAGAAGTATTGGCATGATTAATAAAAAATTGGAGGTTGGTAAGACATTGTGGAAGGAAGTAAATTAGGTTTGTCAGGACAGGTTGCTAAGGGGAAACTAAGGGGTTGTTGACGGGTGACCAAAAAAAAGGGAGGTGAGAGAAAATTTTTATCAAAAAACAAGAATAAAGTTGTTTCTCTTCTGGTAAAAAAAACCAGGGGATATAAGTAGCAAGGTGTTGCAGACAGGAGAACGAGAGTTCCTGGATGCGAAGGAATAGCTGAGACGAGTTGTGGGTAATAACTTACCACAAAATTAAACTTCTAGTCTTCTGAATTGGTGAGATAACCATTTAATCAAATAATATTTGCATTGAGCAATTTTTGTACGAGACATTAATCACAGATTAATGTGAACGAGCTTCCAGTATCCAGACGCTGAAAAGAAATTATAAATTATTATTTGTTGATTGATATTAGGAAAGGTTAAGGTTTTGCATCATATTCCAAGTGATTTAAAGTGCATAGGTTGTATTATTTAGAATAGATCGTATACTTACCAGAGAATTTGATATCAAATTTTTACCAATACTCGCAAGGTACCTATATAATATTAATCTTTTCATTTCGTTTTCGATACATTATCTTATTTTCAGTTTTCATCACAAATTTTATAGATTAGATTCACAACACAACCCCACTTTCCAGCCGGTAGAGCCGATCAGCTGTTAGATGGTTAAATCGGATCCGTGTTCCGTAATTTTTTTGGTTATCGCAAGTATTAGTAGTGTAAATATTGCATAATTATTTTATAACTTTATGTTGTCGTTTGCTTATAATTATAACAATACATATTGTTGTATTAAAACAAAATCAGGGTAAATTAATAATTTTTATTTCACTATTGGCATTTCAAGAGAAGCAATACGCACTCTGGTGGCTCTAATGTAAACTAGTTTCTGCCACATTGCTTTCTAACCACAGCTTTGTATCGCTTATTAACAATTGATTTTTATTAATTAAGTGCCTTTCTTTGAACCGTTTTTATTGATCTTCGTTAGTGTTGAGAAATTGTCTTTTTAGAGGCAAAGCAACCCCTCCGCTCTTATAAGTCGTCTAATAATAATTATTGTTCTGTGGCCAAAAGAGATACTAAAAGAAATCATCTTTTCATAGATTTCTCGAGGAAAATGAAAATTGAATAATAAGTTCACTATAACCTACCTACCTGGTTAAACGAAATAGCTTAAATGTTTTTACATTGGCCATAAGCTCCTTCTTTGCAAGAGCCAAAAATTTGCATAATTTCATGTACCCGTCTGTAATTTTTAAATTATCCATTTACTTGATGAAGCTCGGATTGCAATGCGCTTGTCTGAAGAAAGAGAGCACACTAGCACACCATTTTGTCACTGAAAAGTTCCAATAAGTTTTTCTATACATATTAACGAGTGAGAAGCTAGCTCCTAGCTCCAAACGTATATTTGCGACAAACGTCTGAACTGACAACAGCGCACCAAACTGTCCGTTTATCGTGGTCGCCTTATAGACTAGCGTCTAGCCGTCCAGGTAACATCGATCACGAAGACGAACGAAAGTTAGTAGTTGAAGTGCGCATGCGTCCAATTAGCGTTTACGGTTTAACCTTATATTCGATGTGATTAAATGTGAGCTGACTAGCACAGTTAATAGGGTACTGAGCTTACAACCCAGAGGTCGTAGGTTCGAAATCGGTTAGGACCTGGATTTTTTGTTTTCTTCAGATTTCTATATTTTCCGATATATTTATACATTTTTTACACTTTGATCTGATTAAACCTGTGGTGCATCTAAAAGTGTGTCCCTATTTATTTAAATACAAAATTTGTTATTGTTAAATGTAATTATATGTTTCTAAATATTTATCTACTTTTATTCTGTTTACAGTTTATTGAAATTGTGGTTAAATACTGAATAGTCAAAAGCTTAGCTATGATAAATTAATTTCCTTTTATGTAACAAATGGTTATTTATACCTACTTACATCTTAGGTAGGTACCAAATTTTTGAATTATGTGAAACTTTATACTCAGTTCTAATTTTGTATTTACCTATATTCCTTTGTACTTAAATTGAATTTTATTGAAGATGTTTATGACCTTTGATAAAGAAGAAACTTACTGGTGTAATAGGTAATGGATAGGTAATAAATGAAATGATCAAAATAATAAATGTTTATTGTATTTTATTATTTATTTTAAAGCCCTTTTTTAAGATTCTTTGCCTTTTTTCTTGTAGACCAGAATCGTCTCTGGGCATTTATTTTTTCATTATGTACAATCCGCTCACTACATGATGGCAACACTCTGTCTGTCATGTAATCTGTAGCAGCCAGTGTAGGAGGAAGGGAATCGACCATTTTTTCAATAATGTCCAATTTTTCGGTGGACATGTCGCCGTAAAGTATTTGTTGGAATTTTGACATTATTTTAACTTGTCTATCCTGCACTGATGAACATGTTTTTTGTTTCTTTGATAACTGCTGAAAGATAATCTCTGACTCATCATTCATTTCAACACAATCAATAAATAAATTGTCTTCATCTTCCATAGTATCTAAAAGTTTAAAAAATGTGCTGTAAAAAATAGGAAGAAAAATGGAAATAAAAAACATATAAATTACAAACATACCTTTGGTAGATATTATTGAAGTTTCATGATTATTTTCATTTTCCTTTTTATAGTGGGCAAGTAAATGTATATGTTTGCACATATTAAATTTGATTGATGAATCCAGACATGAACAACAATATTTGTGAATGCAAATATTGCATTCTGAGCAAGTTAGTTGACAAGTACAAGACCCTCTCACTTCCTGAATAAAATAGATTTCACTGCTGGTTGATGATGGTATTTCCCAGCCATGTTCAGTACTCAAAATTGATGACGAATCCATGTTTTCAACATTCTTATGTCGATCGCGTATGTTCTTCAATTTATTAGATATTTTTCCTTTGTTAATGACAATGAGTCTATCGATAAGTTTGTCTCTAACAAATCGCATTAATGCCGCAATACCTTTGTCAAGTCTTTTTACTTTCTTTCCGCCCAAATAGACATACTTAATTGTCCTATGCATCCTTTCAAGATGCATATTTGTATTGAGACCTGAATGCAATCTATAGCAATATGCCCAATTCTTGCAATTTACTTGATAATTTTTCTTAAAATAAATTATAAAATCTTTGGTATCTGGATCTGACAGATTGTTACAGAATTGGTGGAGAATTCTTTCAAAGGCTATTGCGTCTCTCTCCTGTAACAGTGTTCTTAATTGTTTGTATATCATAACCTAGAAAAAGGTTAATTAAGAATATTGAAAGAAAAAAATATTTCAATAACCACCTGCTTTTCCTTCCCCTTAACTTTTGGCAAATTTGTCCGCCAAGCTCGATCAATGTGCCAAGTACAGAAGAGTCTAAAAAGAAATTATTGTGTTATTTAATTTAATTTTAATATTGAAAATAGTCGAGTACTATTTAGAATTAAATTTATATTTTCAAAATACGCATTATACTGCTAAATATAATAATTTGGTAATCTTATTTACTGGAAATAAATTTGGTGGTATAATTTTATAGGGGTTTCAGTCCAAATTTCTTCAGGCAATAGGTTCGAAAACTCTGTTTGGCAACATTTCAGAAAGCTCGGCTAAGTAGCAGAAATGAGTTTTCTTAATTGCCTGAAGAAATTTGGACTGAATCGCCAATAAAGTTATACCTACTAATGAATATATTAATATATTTATTATACTACCTTTTTCCAGGATTTCCCATAACTTGTAGCCATGCATTGAAATAACTTTCAGCTAGGTCCGACATGAAAATCTGTGGTGATATTAATCCAGCTCTTATTTTTATTTCATTGAAAAATAAAGTGAAAACATATGTGTCCGATCTGTTAGATAACAGAAATGCACATGGAAATCCTTCCCTTATATCATCAATAACAAGCAAAGTGTGCAGTTCAAAATTGTAATTATTAAGACCATGTGTGCCATCTATGCATATGCAGTCAGAGCCAAATCTTTTTAAAATTTCACATTGTGCAGGTGTCATTATAATTAATATGAAGTCATCGGATTTCAATTGAGGATGCTCATTTAAAACTACTCCCTGGGGTTTATAAAAAAGAATACGGTCTCCAATTCTCTGCATTTCTATAATCCACGACTCTACACTGATGGCGTCATTAGAGTGACGTACAGAGGAGCTGCATAAGTTGAAACTGCTCTCGATATTAAAAAGATCTTTTTTAGATACAAGATGAATTCTGTTCAGTGCCGAATCAGTTATAGATTCCCTAACTTCATCTAAAATATCGTCAAAAGGAATTTTAGCAGCAATTTTCATGGCTAAATTTTGCCTTTCTGATGCAGTGAGCTGTAAGTGGCCTATATCAGTTGCATGCCCAACATGACTTTCCAAATACTGCACTGAAATTTCATTTTCATTGCTTATTTGTATTTGTATATTTGCAGGACAAAAAGCACCGATCTTATTGGTTCCTTGGGTCTTAATATGCCTTTTGCCTGTTCCCTCTGGTACATATTTGCCGGAACGATGACACACATAACTTGTTGTAACATGGGATTTGAATGATTCGGTTGTTTTATTGATAAATTTTGAATTTGTTTCATTTTCCATTTTCTCTGCCAAAAATAATTTTTTAAACAATTGTTAATATGTAATAGTAAAAGTGATCAAACTACTTTACCTTTCCATTGGTTGAAATCTTCAATTGAAATGAAACTGAGAGTTTTTGTAATTAATGGAATTTGATGTACATCTTTGAAATGGTGAAGCAGGTCTTTCCTATGCAGACCATGATACTCACAAAGTGGACATTTCTTTGAATTTCTTCCTGTTTTCAAGTTATTTCCATCAGGATTTCCTTGACTTGTTTGTGTTTCTGTTCTATTTTTATTTTGAATATTATGCGTTTTTAAGTGACGGTACAAGCCTTGTTTTTGGTTAAATGTTTTTATGCAAATATCACAACGAAAAGATGAAGACTTAATGTTTTTCCTATAACGGAGAGGGGCTAAATCCATCAGATTTTTATCATGACATTTCCTAACATGTCTTCGTAAATTTGATATTGTACTAAAGCCACTATCACATTCTTTGCAATTATATTTCATTTTACGTGATTAATAAAATTAAGTACTTAGTTCTAATAACTTCTATTCTCACTTATTAAGTACTTCAACTCAACATAAACAAATAGAAGGATAAAGGCTACTTGGACGCATGCGCACCTCAACTACTAACTTTCGTTCATCTTCGTGATCGATGTTACCTGAACGGCTAGACGCTAGTCAACCGATGCCATTCTCATCGACATCATCTACTCACCAATTAACACCAAATAACTTCACTGGACCGGCAATTTTAAGTAATTTACAGAATGCAACAAATTGTGTTCTAAATATTATCTCAGGCTGTATGCCCCGACAGACCATGAATTACAGTTCCAGGTTGAACGGGGTTAGGATAGCTTCACGATATAACAAACCATTCTAGTTTGTAATTATAAGGGACAATATCTATTTTATACCTGTTCCAGTACAAGGTAGTTCTAATGTTTTTCACATTTTTTTCGTAAAACTAATATTTCTCGATTCATTCGCGGTTGAAAGTAGTGGTTTTTCGCAAAAATTGACGTTTTCAAATGGATTTTTGCAAATAACTCCAAAAATATGTCAAAAAAACTATGTAGGCAAAATTGTAGCTTTCAAAAAAACAAACAAACAAAATATCATTCATATTGAAATTTACGATGTTATTTTATAATTTTTGACAATAAGGGGTAGTTTTCACCCTAAAAAAACAAAAAGCCTTCAATGGTACGATATAAAAAAAGAGCTAGATGGTGAAATGAGCCTAATTCCAAATTTTGATGCAAATCGATGCTGGACGTAAGAATTGCAGGTTTTGCTATTTTTTTAGCTTAATCTCCTAACCTATTTAAACGGTATTTTTGTGATATTATTGCCAACTACGTCCTCTGGCGGTGGAGTAGGACACATGAAAATAATTTCCATTAGATACTCGTATGCAATTTTGTGATTCAGATTTTTTTCTCCAAGCTATTGGTACGATAAATAGTTTCTCAGATACAGTTAGATACCACTTTTGATCAGACACCCGGTAAATATTTTTCTGTTAAAAATAATTCTATGAAATAACCAAACTGGAACATTTTAAGAATCAACTGTAGGTATAGTAGTTTTTTTTTCATTTCAATCAAGTTTCCAAAAGAGTATTTACAAAATTAAAAGCTGTTTGAATATAGTGGGACAATCGGTGTATGCAAGTTAATTATCATTAGTAACTGAATGTGAATTTAAAGCAACGCAGTCTCGGTACAATGGATTTCCTTACATTGAGTCAAAATTTTACGTACATATTATTCGACAACAAAAAATGATATTTCACAGTATAATATTTCGAGATTCTTTTGATCATTATCTCAGTATAATTTGATAACGACTACGAAATTTTCGATTAGCGTATGTTGATTGAGTTACCATAAAATAGAGGGTTGACGTTAAAACACAGTTATTTCGAGATTTAACAAAAAATAAAGGCTGCGATACCAAACAAATCAGTACATAATGATATTCTGATGATTTTCACACCTTACCCAAAAATACCGTAGTATCATTAGCTCCGATGACGACGACTCCAAAAAACAATCCAAATTCTATTTTTCAGCAAGTCGGACGATTTTAAAAAGGAACCAACACGCACACGTCACACCTTTTTTAGTGTAATTTGATTCTGCTTAAGCTCAGTTCGACTTGTTAACCATTATTTTTTGGGCATTAACATTTTTTTTCTCATAGTTAACGGTAATGAGCTTCACGGTCTGTCCTTTTTTTATAATTTTATATAGAAAATGTATTCGGAATAGTTATTCGATAATATGGTTACAGTGGAAAAGGAATTTTGCCGCTGTAACAGCGGCGCAAAAGGAAAAAAGATATGAATAAAAAAATATTTCTCATCTTCAAATTCAGTGGATAGTTGTCCAAAGTAGGGAATAATCATTAACAATATTGTCATTATCAGTAAATCTATAGTATATTTTTATCATATTAATAGCTGAAGAGCTTATAAATTCAAAAAAATGTCTGAAACACTTCAGGGTGATTCAAAGAATTAAACAGAATTGCTTGCGCTTCTTCATGTAAATAAGTGTTCAGTTAGCAGCTTTCGCTAGGTTCTCCCTGTATAGTGAATCGCAGGTAGCGAGGACAATAGAACCCTAATACCATTACCATCCAAATATATTTAGAAGTGATAAATTTGCCGTAACAGTGCAGAGTAGTTGGGTAAGAATAAGATCCTAGATTATTCAATTTAATTGTAGTGTAATATTATTCATCCAATTCCGCTATTAAATGTGACACTTCAAGTCACTCCTTGACGTTAGGTTACGTCACATTTTTCATAACCTTCATATATCAGTTATGAAAAGTAGTTATTCAAAAACTTTACGTAACTGTTTAGGTCTCAACATAGAGATACTACATGAGTTTCAAAGAATAATTTCTTAATAAGGTACTGTCAAAACTGACAATTATTTCATTATTTAAACTGACAATTACCCCATTATTTTAATCCAATAGTATATAAGATTTATAAACATTGAAAACCACATTATTAAGGACACAGTTATTTAAAGTAAGTCAATTTTCTGGATGAATACTTCATAGTAACAATACTTCCAGCATTTGAATCCACTTTAATATTACCATTGTAATTGAAGATTTTATTAAATATTATAAAAGCGCGGAATTAGATAAAACGTTGTACATAAACACGTTATGAAGAGAGCAACATTGTTCAACTCGCGTAATTTGCAGAACTCGCTAGCGCTCGTTTTGGCAAATATTACGCTTGTTCAACAATATCGCTTTTTTCATAACTAGTTACGTAAATAACTATTGTAGATACGTTTGTCATGTATTTGAAGAATGTAAGATTTTTTTATAATTCAGTTACAGAAAGTAATTTACAGGGCGATCGTAAATTGTTCCCCCCCTCCATAACTTCTGAAAGGAATGAGAAATAATAATCCCAATTAGCAATTTGGCTTAGTTAGCTAACTAATATATTTTATAATTGTTTTATTGACGCTTCGTAAAAAAACTTTTATGTTTTATGAAGTATCAATTGGCGATAAATTTGTTGAGCTTAACTGTTCTGTCACTAAAATTGTTTTAAAAACGTTTTTACAGCAAAATTATAAAATAATTATAGAATGAGTTATAGAAATACTTTTATGAAATACTTTTTATAGACTATCTCTGAATTATATTCTGCTCTTAAAGCATATTATATAATGGTTGGATTAATTTATCGCAATAAGAGAAATGATAAACTGTTTTGTAACGAACATATTTATGAAGAATAAAATAGTTTTTTCAATTGTTATTAATAAAAGTGAATTGCTATCTGCGGCAGATTGGTATAAAAGCGAGTGATTATAGAATTGTTTTACAAAAAACAGTTAAAATACGAATATGAAGCAACATTAATATGTTAGGACAACAATAATTATAAAACTGTTACAATAGCCATTTTTATTTGGTCTAATTATATTTTTTGTTTGCACGTACAAACAAAATGTCGTACAGTAGCTGGAAAAAAATTTAAAGAGTGGTACATTTCACAGAAAACTTGAAAGTAAATATCATCAGATCGTTAGTGCTTCAGACATAGGAAGCACTAGTAGCTCTAGCTCTAACAATCATTCAGAGACTTTGAATATCAGCAATTGAAATGACCATACTCCAACAGAGGAGACGGATGGACTCATCAGGCAATACCACTGAATAATGTTGAACAGGAAGCTTAAATAGAAAGTTGTTTGCTCTTGGGCAGAAGGCGTTCATGGTAAAAGGAAATTATTTCCTTTTATTAGAACTAGTCATTTGTCATTTATTTTATTATTGCTACCATTGTAACACATTTTAGTATCTTTCTACAACAACTTAAGATCGTTTCTATAACGGCTCCAAAAAAGTCCTTCAAATGTCTCATTTCATCCTAGTAACAGAGCGGTTATGAAACAAACAGTTTTATAAATACTGTTTTTCTTATTAGACATTAGACATTAGACATTAGACATCATAGCAACAAAAAACATCTAAAGAGCATGTCTAACAGGCCATATGTTTTATAACATGTGCCAATTCCATTCTTATAATAGCTATAAGAACATTGTAAAATTGTTTATAAAATAATGACAGTTTCATAAAATACGTTCTGTAAACGTTATAAAGCCATCATAAAACTTATGGCCTTTGCACACCGGCGTACTGAACATCCTGGACGTTTAGTACGTTTTTGTCAAAATAAATCGCTGCCCATGCTATCAAATGAGACGGTTCACACCCACACCGCGCGTCCAGAACGTTGCGAACAGTACGTTCAGTACACCCGTGTGCAAAGTCATTTAAATTGTTAGTTTGTATCTAATATGTGTGCCTCCGATTGTACCTTTAAAGAAGCGTAGACCGAGCGGTAAAATTTCGTCGTGTCCTTCCTGGAGCAATACTGGGAAAATCCCATCGGCTCCCGATGCTTTGAATGGTGAAGAGGTATTTATAGCCCAGTAGCGAAGAATGAATACAATTAACAAAACTAGGTTGATAGATCTTAAAAGTTTATTCACATAATATATACAAGTATAATGTTGATTCTGAATGTATAATTTAAATCATAGCTATGGATAGCATAATTATTATCTATAGTTTACTTAAACATACATGAAGTATTGGAATGCAATAATCCAAAATAGACGGAATATTTCACATTGCATTATATACTTGTTGAAATAAACTATGGTAAACTATTGAAAAGTTTGAACCGTTATTCAAAGGCTTCAAAGTTGTAGTTTAAAAATTTATAAATCCACCTTGGTACTTAGTCACTAGATCTCTAGATATGATTTAAAGCATACTATTGTACAATATGGCCTAATGTTTAAGAAATCTGAGCTATACAGGAACATGAATAACCGAAAAATAAAACAATACATTTTAATTATATCTGCACTTATTAATACTGAATTACATCATCACTAAATAAATAAATAAATATACATTTTCGGATAAGATGACGTTTATTTAATTTTACTTATATGAATTTGTGTTATACTCTATTTCGTAAGTGGTATCTAAAAGTGATCACTTATTTATACAAAACAGGTCCTGTTCAACAATATATTTTTCATTAAAAAAACTCTCATTAATGAGAAACTAAGACACATTATGTTGTATTGGTTACCAGTTTTCTTATATTTAACAACCTTTTATCAAACAGTAATTAACAATTTTTTCTGCAGCCGTCCCGAAAATAGAACTTTCGGTATGATTTATTAAATCGAAAATGAAACTCTACACAAATCGTACCGAAAGTAGCAATTTTTGGAATGTTTTGTTTAACTTTCGGAACGATTTTCTTACTTTCGGAATAATTTTCAATATCTACGTAGGCGGCCTTAGCAATGACATTTACGGAATTTTTATTATGACATCGCTTGTCAAAATAAATTTGTTGATAGTTCAACTGTATTTTCAATTTTCCGATCCAGAAATGGAAATCGACAACGAAAGTGACGAGCAAATCATTATTCCACATGAAATCAGTGAAGCTGCTAACTATTATAATTCTACAATTAATGTACATAAGTAATATTAATACACTGTGAGCCGAAATAAAGGAGTACATTTTCAATTGAAAATATTTTTTTTGTTTTTTTTTTGGCGATTTATTTTCTTTTAGCAGGACTAATAACCTAACATGTCCTCAACATGACTGTAAATTTGGAAGCAAAAAAAATGTACTGGGTCGGACTTATAAGAAAAATTATATAACAGTGCATTTGAACTCGTTGCAAGCTAAACATTTCGGAAATTTCCTCTGAACTTCCTATCAAATTAATGTGATTTAGGTAATACGGACTCCACACAAGAGAAGCGTATTCAAGTTTTGATCGTACTAGAGCGAAAAATAGTGTTTTCAATGGCTTGGGAGCAGATACTATTTGTATGTTTTGTAAAATCCCATTTATTATCAAAAGTTATCCTCAGATCTCTAACCTCAGTACATCTAGCTAAGTCCACATTATCGATTTGGTAATTGTAAAATACGGGATTAGATTTACGGCTGAAGGTACATACTTTACATTTACTTGAATTTAGAAACAGGCAATTTCTTGTACACCATTCATTAACTTTCTCTAATTCCAATTGGAGCAAGTGACTATCAGACTGAGATTTTATTTCCAGAAATATTTTTAAATCGTCAGCAAACAATACATTTTTAGATTGTAACGTAATAGAAAGGTCATTTATAAATAGCAAAAACAATAAGGGACCTAGGTTGGACCCTTGTGGAACACCTGACGTTGGGGAGTAGGTTGTAGAGGAAAACCCATTATAAGATACAAACTGGACTCTATTAAAAAGATAAGACTTTAGTGAACTTATAAGAGAATTGCTAAAGCCAAAAAGTTGCAACTTGTTTATAAGTAGTGAGTGATCTATTTTATCAAAAGCCTTAGAGAAATCAGTGTATATGACATCTACTTGGCTTCTGTTATCCATTGCTTCAGCTATATATTGAGTTATCTCGACTAAATTGGAAGTAGTAGATCTTTGTCTCATCTCATAAAACCGTGTTTACTTGGTGATATCAAGCATTTTATTCGATCATAAATTTGATTACACACTGACATCTCCAATACCTTCGCAAAATTGTTCAATATCGAAATTGGCCGATAATTAGAAATATTGGCATTATCTCCACTTTTAAGCACAAGGCACACTCTAGCAATTTTCCACGTATCCGGAAATACAGACTTTTTAAGAATAAGATTATATATCTTAAGTAGTGGCTGAACGAAGGCATGGCTACAATCCTTCAGGATGAAACTAGGGAACATGTCCTTTCCGGAAGTGAGTTTATTTGGAAGTTTGGCTATAGAATTTAGAATATCTTTTTCAGAAAATTGAGATATATGGCAAGTAGGAACATTATTTATTTCTGTATTCATAATATCACCTTGGCTTTGAACATAAACAAAATAATTGGCGAAGCCTGCAACAGTAGAGTTGGCGTATCGAAAACATTCTCACTATAAAATACCTGACCGGGAATTCTAGAAGTGCCTTTTTTACTTTCTATATATGACCAGAATTTTTTGGGACCAGAAATAATACTATTTTCGACAGATCTTAAATAGTTGCTATAAGCTTCATGTACTTGAGTTTTGATTATTCTTCGCAATTTAGAAAATTCCTGGTAATAATATTAGGATTTAAATTTACGAAATTTCTTATAGTAATATTCCTTAGTTTTAATGTTCAGTATTAAATTAGAGGTATACCAAAAAGGATATCTACGGTTTATTTTTTTATATTTTGGAGCATACATGTCTAATACGTGATATAATTTTTGATAAAAAATATCACATATTTCATTTACATCATCGATTCCATCTAAAATTGACCAGTCAATATATGTAAAAGCATTATATAAACCTCAAATGCACTATAATATAATTTTTTTATAAGTCCAACCCTGTACATTATTTTTGCTTGTTTACAGTCATGTTAAGGACATTTTAGGTTATAAGCCCTACAAAAAGAAAATAAATCGCCCAAAAAATTAAAAAAATATTTTCAATTAAAATATGTACTCCTTTATTTCGGCCCACAGGGAAGAGTACCTATCCCTATTCTTTTTTAATATTTTATCTTCTAACGGCTGCAGAAAAAATATTGTACGTAACACTACCCGGAAGTGATTTTACGCGACTCGCAGGCTTCCAGGACTCGCCTACGACTCGCCGTGGAAACTGCCACTCATCCCGTAAAATATCACTTTCGGGACTTGTTATGTAAATAACTATTTACTGCTTTCACAAGCTTTTTGTGAAACACTTATCAAAAAACTTATTTTAATAATATCTACTTTCCAGCTGCTACTAGCTGCTGCCAAGTTTTATCTGCTTTTATAAAAATTCATCAGTCCTCAGCAAATTTTACAGCTCTTCTTCAAACAATAATTGATAATTGTCACTAACCAAATTTTATCAATTGCTACCGTTTTTACAAGTTTTCACTAAAATTTTTTAGTTTTTACAGTTTTTAGCGAATTTCAACAACTTTCACAAATCTTTAAAATACCTATATTAAACACGTATTTACAATGTTCACTAGAGTTAACAAAAATATAAAAATATCTTCTAGTTTTTATCAAATTTCAACAGGTTTCAGGAAATTTTGCGGACTTTTAACAGCCTATTATAAAATTATTATCCTTTGCAGGACTTAACCATTTATCAAACACTTTCTTAGCAAATTCTACCAATATGGTTTTAAATGAAACTAACTGTTTTTAAATGACTCCACAATATATTTGAAAAAATGTGTAAATTGCAA
>CAJUYI010002589.1:30174-40460 GCA_910591695.1 Galerucella pusilla | reverse complement strand
AACTATACAGTAAACTGAATCACATAAGCTCGTGCAGTGCTTCGAACAAAAAGCGGTGCATTATACGCGGAATTGTCCAACTAATAACGGTAACTAAGAACATTGATAAATTGACTTTTTTATTAAATTTCATTAGAAATTTCTCAACAGCAAAAAATAATTCCGGTTAGCTGAAAGTCCAAACCAACTAAGTAATTATTTAAAGTGTTTAATTTTTTTTCTTCCTAGGAATTTTGGGATGATATTAAAAGTTATAAAGCAAATGAGGTATAAGAAAGGAAGTAGCAGCAATTAAACCGAAGAAGCATCTTTATTAAAATGTCAAACACCAACGCTAGTGTAAATGGGGCTTGCATAAAGACCATTCATTAATAAAATCATTCCAAGCGTACCTTCGCGCTGCTGCCAGACTTCACATAATGTCTGAAATTACCCTCTTAGTGGATATGTGCTGAAGCAGTTTCTGTATCCAAATTTATTCATTTATGAAGGTAACACTAACAAATATCTGACACATTTTCAAAAATTATATATCTCGTGAACTTTTATTTGTTCTTTATAACATTTTTTGTCAACTGTAGGTCAGCTCTTCTGTAACCATAATGTTCTTGTAATTTTTATGTATAGTTGAATTTGAAAATAAACGGGGCGTATAAATGTGAAGTTGTTTTTTAATCAAAAATTAGGTCTTCGGAAATTTGAAACATTCCAGAGATTGCAGCAGCTACAATAAATGTGTGTAGCACCATGCTTTGTGGACATATGGGTTTTTTATTCGCCCTGTTATCTCTATTATTAAACAAGTTACCCGCAAGATAATCCTGCAAACGTAGTTGTCGTGTGCCAAAATTCTCAAGAAATGATTCTAATGCCGTACTATTTTGTCTAACAGCCTCCAAGATCTTCGAGCTGCACTATCAATTCAATGCCATCTCGGATGAATGAGGTAATTTTGGCATAAGGTAGAAACACTTAGCGCATTACAACTGATTATTTTTTTAAATTTCCACCAGAAATAAAAGATAACGACCGTATTCACCAAACAATCAGCTAAAATATAACTAGCAAATAGATTTGGTATTCATCATATCACTATGTGAAGCTCTGTTATTAAGCAGACTCTTAACGAGACTAGAAAAATGTTGGCAGCCTGGAAACTAAAGAATTTAATGATAGTAATGTAGGTTATGTTGTATCTGTTTTTACCACAGAACAAAACTCATTTTTTTCTGAAGTGACAAATTCGCATACGCACTTTAACTCTTGAGTGTTTGTAAGGCTGACCTAGGACATCCCTAGCCTAAGGAGCACATTCGTCAGACTGAGATGCTCCGCTAATAAAGATAATATTGCTAAATAAATATTTGCATTAATGGATCTGTATTAGATCAGGAAACTATAAAGAAAAGATCTTCCATTGGAAAATAATATATTGTTAATATTATTGGGAAAAGTAGAATTCGATAGATGGCGCTCTGAAATGTCAATTTCATCCTAGCAACGAGTAAAACAAATCTGCTGCCGTATAAGATCTTTGATATTTAAGTGGTTTTATTTTGCTGTTTTAGTTATTTTCAGTGTGTGTTTTGTAAAACTTCTGCTTTTTCTTTGATTGTGCTTTAGTATTTTGTGTTGTTAAACTAAATTTTGACTCCTAATATATTTTTATTTTTGGAGTAATAGGTATGGTTGATATTTGTGGAAAGTACAACAAGCGTTCAATTAACTGTTTAGTTTTAGGTCTGATTTCGTGTTTTTATTTTATTTTTGAGGTAGTCGTATCTACAAAACTTGCAGACCGACTTATTTCCTCTTTGATCTTCAATGAAAACAAAAAATAGAATAACATAACCTCTTCCATAATATCTCTGATAATATAAGAATATTACCTCAGAAATGATGATAGTTGAGCTAAATAGAAAAACACAGTTTTAAACTTGTCACTGACACAAAATTGAGCAAATAAGGTACGTTCGCTGCGTTCGTTATTTGCTTCCGATTAATCTTTTTGATCTGAATCGTTCGCTTATTACATCTAGAGGTAGGGGAGGTAAATCTGAATTGTTCGGTAATTCCGCTCAGATCAGTCCGATGTAAATCTGTTTGCTCGGAATATTTTGACGGACGAGAAATATTTATCTGTCATGTTATGAGGTTATATTGTAGTCACTCCACTCACTCCTGTCATTAGATAAATTTCGTACTGTTTGTTGACCATGAATAGCTACCAAAATTGCCTCAAGGCTAGACATAGTCGTGAATAATGAAAAATAAAATCTGAAACGACAAAATCAAACAAAAAAATCGTAGTCTTCAAAATGAAAGACAGGCAAAAGGGGGGTTAGAAGTTCGTTTATATGTATGATTGATCGGGCCGTTCGTTAATAGCAATTTGCTCAGATTAATCTGTGAACACGTGACCAAAAATTCGTCTCCTCTGCGATGCAAATAACGAACGCAGCCATTTTACTCGTTGCGACAGCTACAATTTTCTTCGCCAGAGGTCTTATTGAATTCTACTCCGACCAATAGAAAATGAAAATTCAGAGAGAACTCTAACCTAAAATTATTAAAATTCAACAGTCTGTCAATATGTTGTCAGCCATAAATTGGCTAGTTATTTCTAGCAGTCTGATAAAAACTGAAATATTCATAAAGCATGGTGTTACATTTTATTAGTACCTGCTCTGTTTCAATTTTCGTTTCAAAAGTATCTTCACATTTTTATACCTCGTATATTTTAAAATTTAACGCTACGCAAAATTCAACCAGCAGAAAAATTGACCTGCAATTCACAAAAAAATGATCCAAATCAACTGAGTAGTTCAACACAGGGTAGGGGATCTCTGATGGCGCTAGGGTGCTGCCACATAGGGAGTCCCATCAGTACTAAAATTTCTAATTTAGTGAGAACTGTAACGCCGTTAGTGGTAGTTGCAGATTCTTCCACATATATCAGCGCTGACATCCTAACGTGTTATCTATGATCCTAACCAGACAACTGCATGCCGTGTATCGTGAGTTTGTCCGGTTTTCCGGTAAGCTATATCTTTATAAAAACATATTTGATTAAATGAAAAGTGATAGAAGTAGTTATTCTTCCATACAGCTTTGAACTTCCCAGCATTGTTATTGAATTCCTAATATTTATTTATCTTCATGTTTGTCATTGAAATATTTAAAAAAACCGTTCCATTCATTGTATACTTTTTTATTCAATAAAATATAAATAAACTTGATGATTATTGCTTTATTTTTCTCAATTCAGGCATTATATTTTACTTGAATATTTGATTGTTATAATATCAAAAAAAGCTAAAATAAGAGTATATAGAACGATTATACGACCGACGGCACTCTACGGATGCGAATCGTGGATTCTAACCAAAAAAAATGAAACAAAGATTGAAATATGGGAAAGAAAAGTACTGAGGAAGATACTAGGAGGTAAAAGATTGCAAGATGGGACGTGGAGGAGGCTAATGAATAAAGAAATAAAGGAATCGTATTTATACCCTGATATAATTCATTATATAAAAGCACAAAGAGCCAGGTGGTTGGGACATATATGTAGAATGCCTAAAGGTAGACACACTAGAAAAGCGATCCTTGAAGGAGAAGGAGGTAAAAAACGAAGAGGTGGGTGGAGGCGGTAGCAGCGGACAAAAAGGAAAAGGGGATAGAAGATTGGAGAAGAGCTGCGGAAGATAGGAAAAGGTGGAAAGCCCTAGTAAGAAAAATAGAGGAAGATGAAGAAACCTAATTTAAAAATGTATATAATTGGTATACCTATGTAATTCATAAGTAATGGGCCTCTAAGGCCTGTAGAACTGTAATATATATTTGATTGTTATTGTTGTAATATCAATCTAATGTTGAGTAACTTTAGTTGAAATATCAAAAAATGGATCATAAATGTCATTTTGCAATAAAAGTGAAATTACAGTAATTTTAAATATGCCGCTAAAAACTGTAAAATTACAGGAATCTTCTCTTTCGGCTGTTAGCAAAGTTCACAACCATCTGATTTGTGTTAGATGTACTGACGGGACTCTCAAGGTGGCGCCACCCGTACAAATAGAGGGCGCCACGGGTCAGTTTCCCATCTATAAGTATTTTTTTATCTATGGTTTAACATAATAGATCAGAATCAGAAACTGTCAGAAACGATCGGAGAATAACTGATCATAACAGACAACCAGTTTACTTCCGCGTGATTCCTATCTGATTCCTATCACTGATTGCAATAGTCGACTTTTTAAGATAGTGTGTCAAATTTTCGGTGCTGGCCAGCTTTTTTGACGGCCTGTGTAGATGTATGCAAATTTTTGAAATATTTCGTGTAAGAAAACTCATAAAAGCACTGTTATTCATATACATATGACACAATATAACCAATAAAAAAAAAGATAGAACGTGTCGCGGGACACACGGTAGGAACTTTAGTTCCTTTTAAGCAAAAGTTATATAATACATCTGACGTTATAGATAAACAATTTGCATATTCTTTGGTGGTTGAGTAGTAAGCACACCAGACTCTCACGCGGTAGACCCGGGTTCGATTCCCCGCGAGGAATTTTTTGTATTGTTAATTTTATTTTTAAATAATCATTCTGCTTGATATTAATAACGACAACAGGTAGACGTTTGAAATATTTAGCAGAATATTCATTATTATAGATAATGGTACGGTACCCTCCATGAGGGAGTCCGACTGGCAACATCTACTTATAACAGCATCGTATATTTAAAAAAGAAAACCGTAGCATTATACAAATTGGACATTCGTTTACCACAAAATTAGTGGAAACATAAAATTGAATTGTTAAATTTTTAATTTGAAGTTATATTACAGTTTATAGAAATTTTTATTTTCTAGATTTTTTCCTAAGTGGGTCGTAGAAAAAATATGCTGCTCGACTCGTGTGGATTGTCCATATCGCACTTGAACGATTGAGCACTCCGCCTACGGCGTCGTGCTTCATCTTCGTCCTCGTGCGATATGGCCATCATATCCACACTAGTTGCAGAAACTACAATTTTTTTCAAATTATGCCCTTTTACATTTAAAAACTACCTGCCAAATGTCAAATCAATATATCAATCCATTTTAAAGTTATCGAATTAAAACATTCAAGTTTTCAAAATTTCAACACCCTGTATTTCGAAAAGTAGCTAGACCCCCTAATCGCGCAAAAAAAATTATGAAAATAATAGTAAAAATTTATCCGAACAAATTCAAGTAGATCACTAGCACTGCGAATACCAGCTTTGCATAGAATTTCAATATAGTATCGGTGGTTCAGTGGTTAGAATGCTCGCATTACACGCGGGCGGCCCGGGTTCGAATCCGGGTATGAGCATATTTATTATTATGAATCGCTGCTTCGTAAACGAGAGAGAGACTAAGGAGGCACAAGCACGCAAAAGCAAGGCACATAACGAAGCAATGTAACGTAACATAACGCAGCGTAACGTAACGCGTAACGGTCAGATCTTTTGCGTCGCGACCCCTGGTCGCTCAAACATAACCTGGCGTAAAGAACTAAAGTTCCAAAAATTAGTCACTTGATTTTACTCCTCATAAAATTCTCATACCGATGGTTAAAATTGAAAATCGTTTCTTAAGCAAGTAAAATTTAAACTAAATTTCAATTTAAATGCTCTTTTATTCTATTGTTTTTTTGGACGTCTTTAAGAACTATTTGCTTAACTTTTATCTTGGAGATTTGGCAACACAGCTAACTCCACTACTGTTATGATTTAAAGTGTTTCTCCATAGAGAAAGATGCTGACTCGGTGAATTATAGTTAAAGTCGTGTAGTTTACATAATTTGCGCCAATCAGCAAAACGCTCTGTCTTCATTCGTGCTAGCATTAATCTTGTCTTTAGAAAGCGGTTAAATGCCACATTCGTAACTGTCAACTACCGCTGCAGGCTGACTCTTTTTGTGTACCCCTACACACGCACACGTATAAACGTACCTACATAAGCGTAATAGAACATATAAATTCGAAAATAAACTTAAAAATAAACAATATCCTTTTCCTGTTTAGAAACGAGATATTTTACAACAGTGCATACAAAAATTACAAAACAATATAGATAGGTATGTGAGAAAAAGAAAATTTGGTTAGCATAATAACCCTAGTAGAGAAATATGAAGCAGTTTTTAATAGAATATGCTGCAGCTCTGAATAAAACGAATAAAAATTGTATGGAAACAAAATGCCTTGTAAAAATACTACACGAGCTCATGGTTCAGTCTCCTCCAATATTCCGATATATTTCAGATAATACAGGAATTGGAGATTTGTCACGTAGTTATAAAAGTGAAGCTTGAATTTATACTGCTTTGCAATATTGTATATTCTTTCTTTGAAGAGGTATAGTGTATTTTCATCATATTGATAGCTGAAGAGCTCATTATAAATTCAATGACGTGTCTGAAACATTTAAGGATGATTCAAAGAATTAAACAGAATTGTAAGCGCTTCTTCATGTAAATAAGTGTTCAGTTAGCAATTTTCGCTAGATTCTTCCTGTATAGAGAACCGCAGGTAGCTCGTTTGAGAAAGCTATTGTGTTAGTGTAACGCGTCACAACTTCAATTTTAATATAATGTAGAGTTTAACAAATTAAATTGTTTCATTTCATCATTTAGTATGGATCTACATCAAGTAAAAGCCACATCTATTATTCAATTTAATTCATTATAAAATTAGTATGTTCTACATATCAGAATGATTTGCTGCACTAAAAAGCTTGCAGCTGATGTACCCAATCAAGGCACAAGATGCAATTTGGCGGAGCCTATGAGAGTACTATTTTCTAGTATAAGTAGGTAGTATGTGCACAAGTCTTTAGTCGTAATAAGTCAGCTAAGGAAGTACTTTAAGAGGCAGCGACATACACACACGCCCCGCGAGTGGCGAAAAACTAAGAGACACTGAGAGAAAGGTGACTATCACTAACCTCGTGAAAACAGAAGAACGCCATAACTTTCTCTAGACCAAGAAAAGAAAATGGACTAGCCCAGCAGATCAGACTGAGGCCTCATTGGAAGAGATGAGGGGTGATAGATGTGTGTGAGTTTGTAATTTTTATGCTTAAGTTTCAGGTTCCCACTTTTGAATATCCTACTTATTGTCCATATTTGGTCGCTTCGATTCGCATCCTGCCTAAATTCCAATGTCCGCCTATGGCTTATTGCGGTTTTTGGGGTCTCTTACCTGAAATCGTGCTATCAATATGATAAAAATATATTATAGGATGGTTTATTTTTTTGTTGTTGACCGATTTCAACTTATTTTGGATTGTTCATCAAAGGTCAAAAAATATGCTTCGAATGCTACTACATTTGGTTGGTTAAATATATGACCATTTATATTTCCAGAAAATTAAATTAATATCCAAAAAATTGCTCTTAGCAAATGATGTAATTAGTCTCCACAACCATATTTCACATTAGTCATCTAGTATGAATTATTTTTTAAATAAAAGAACTGTTCACCTGAAAATTGTTTGTAATGCATTTTAATGCATAGAAAAACAAGAAAACAAAACAAAAATTGGCAGGCGCCTTTTAACGAGCAGCTATTTTCTTTGATCTACACTAGAAAAGAGTGGAACGTAGACCGACTCGACATCTAGCCAACAGGTGTTCTTATCACCTGTCGTCGTTTTGTCAAATCGAACGCTTTGAAAGTTTCGGAAACCACACACCACTTCTGAGAAGACTTCTATGAGTAATGATTGTGGTGTATATAAGGAATTGGGGTTGCTTGAGTAATGGGTAATTTTTTTTGGCTTGGATTTCATAAATAACGTTTGTTTACGGCTTTGTTACGGGAAGTGTCCGAGTTTCTAATTTTATTAGGTTAATTTATTTATTTTTAAAATAAAGTCTAGAGTCTAGATCATTATTTTCCAACTTACCTAACGTACGCAAAATGTTTATTTTGGTCACAATTTGGATAGGGTGCGCAAGATAAAAAACATTTTTATTTTTATTTTTATCAAAGAATTTCAATCCTGATAAAAAGTTTTGCTGAAACTTAGCCGTATAAATTGATATTCAAGTCATGCAAAACTTCATTTTATAGTGAATTTAATGTGAAGCAGCTATTGTTACTTTGTATCTAAGCATTTTGAAAGCAACTTTGTGGAATAAGTTAAAGGTTATTGTGAGAGGAGCTAGAATCTTGCAAAATATCAATCTTATTACAAATGGATAATAGTGTGCGTGTGGCGTGTCAAAATTACAAGGCTAGTGATGTCAACTTAATAGGTACTCAAATGGGCATCATTTTGTGCTCATTGCATAATATACTATAGGACCACTTAAATGTATGTAGGGCTAAGATGTCGGTAAGTAATTTATTCACCGATGTCTGAACGGTAAGTGAATCACTTACCGACGTGTTAGACTTAGAAACCAGTAAACACAACCTACCGTCCTTACAACCGATGCTGTAAATAAACAAAAAATATCGATCGCGCAAAAAATATTATTACATTTCTCCAAAACTCCAACTAATTTTTTTATGACTTTACGAACACCCCCTTCAATTCAAACCTCATCATATTTCTGGGTATAAATTCCATAATAACCACTCGACCAATTATATTGATCGCGTGTACATTTTTATAAAAAAATATTTTTTTTCACCCTTAAACAACAAGGACAATCATTCCAACGCCATATGGTATCAAACACCATATAGCACAAACCTAACAAGAAGATATTATAAGCTCCAACAATGCGTGGAAATTACGAATAGATATAATTATTATTGACTAACGATAGGGTTGATATCGTTATTAAAAGATGACATTTGCGTTTTCATTAGTCATGTCATGTCATGGGGCTTTAATTTCATATAGTATTATATTCATTATTAAACAAAACGGCCATCGAAAATTGTGCATCCTGATGTTTGACAATATTAATTAGATTAATAGTTGACAAAGAGCATGCAAAATATATACAAGTTTCGAGAAAAATAGTAAAGATACATAAGAGTTAATAGTTTCAGATACCTGGGAATACTACTAAAGAAGAATCCAAGAAAGCTTATAAAAATTTCACCGAAAATCTTGAATCTGACATTAAAAACAATCCTAATCGGTTTTGGTCGTTTGTTAATTCCGCAAAGATTGGTTCCTCTATTCCTGCTCAAATGGTATATGAAAATTTTGAATATAATGGACTCGCTTCATTTTTCTCCAATGATTTTACGAAATTTTAGTGGCTGCTAAGAAACTTAAGCCCAAACAGACAAATGGACCCGATTTAATACCGGCCTTCTTAGTCAAGGACTGTGCGTATACTTTGTGCAAACCCCTCTATATAATTTTTAATCTCATTCTCAATCTTAGGAAGTTTCCCGATTGTTGGAAGGTTTCTAGGATTTGCCCCATATTTAAAAAAAGCCTTAAAGAATGACATAATTAATTATCGTCCAGTAGCTATTCTAAACAATTTCGCCAAAGTGTTCAAAATAGTCGTCCATAATCACCTTGCGTTTCATGTCAGAAATATCATCATACCTAAACAACATGGTTTTATATCTGGTAGGTCTACAGTTACGAATCTATTTTGCGTAACTCAATTCATTTGTGAAGTGCTGGAGAAGAAAAGTCAAGTTGATATTATCTACACTGACTTTTCTAAAGCTTTTGACAAAATTGACTATGGCCTACTTTCACATAAACTTAATTTATTTGGTGTAGATGGCATGTTAATTGCTAAACTTAGTTCTTATCTTAATGATCGCACTCAATATGTTCAAACTTTAGGATACAAATCTCAACCTTTTCTTCAAACTTCAGGTATTCCACAGGGCTCTATATTGGGTCCCTTACTATTCAACATTTTTATAAATGACATTACCGAAGATCTGGATGCTGACATTGATAAAGACATATATGCAGATGATATGAAACTATACTGTGAAATAAACTCCGTTAATGACTGCTTAAAACTTCAGAGAAACCTTAATTTGGTCAATAATTGGTGTATCAGAAACAAGCTTCCTATGAACCCAAATAAATTTAACGTAATGTCCTTTTGTCGGAAAGAAATACTATCCAATTTAAGTACACCTTTTGCAACATTGTCCTCGACAGACCAGATGTCCTGAAAGATCTGGGTGTTTATTTTGATCAAAAGTTATCTTTTGTTCCTCATATACAAAAAAGGTCTCTGCAGCATATCGGTCGCTGGGTTTCATAGTTATAGTCTGTACAGAAAGTACGAGGAATAATAAACCCTAATTAAGTA
>CAJUYI010002589.1:0-30074 GCA_910591695.1 Galerucella pusilla | reverse complement strand
TATATGATTCCTGGCTTCAGACTTCCATTGTCCCGATTGTTTTATTCATAACAACGTTTCAATCGAAATGAATCTTCCATCGTCTTCAGGTAAGAACAGATTTCACCTGAAGACCATTCGGCATTCATATCGATTGAGACGTTGTGTAGAATAAAACAATCACAAGACAGTGGAAATCCGAAGCAAGCAATTACATAAACATATACAAATAAACATTGTCTACAATTTCGAACAATCATATAGGTATTTTCTTCGCTCCGATAACAAATGGATAAGGATATAATAGAAAATAGTTTTACGGTTATACTTATTTTATTCTTGACAAACAAACAAATAAACAAAAATGTATTCATCACAGACAAACAAATAAACAAAAATGAATTTTTCACAAACAAACAAACAAAGAACGAAAATATATTCTTAATTGTAAAAATTGTATTAATATACACACACTAAACGAAAATAGTTTTTAGGGTTATAGGTATAGGTACTTATTTTATTCTTGACAAGCAAACAAATAATCAAAAATGTATTCATCACAGAGAAAAAAATAAGCAAAAATGTATTCCTCACAAACAAACAAATGAACTAACCATAGGTATAGCTTGCAAAAAAGTGATATTAATTTTTCATCGCAACATTTAAAAAATATTTCCTTTGTATACTGAAACGAGTCCAAAGTATTTTTGTGTTAATTGACTTTTAGTTTTATTGTAAAATAATATATTAATAATAATTAGAATATTACCAATTCTGGGCCAAGTTTGGTACATAAAGCAGCATATCTCTCAAATATTTCTTGGACGGTCTATGACGAAGTTCTAAGTAAATTTCTCCTTCGCTGATATGTTTCTATCCAAAGATCCAGTACTCTTTCCCTGGGCTCGACAATACTGGTTAGTATTTCCAACTCTACATCCTTGTTCGGATACCCTATAAAAGTAAGAACATCATAGCAAATTAATAATCATTGCAAAGAAATAAAATGATATATACCTTTATATGGAGATTTTTCAATATTCTCTCTCTTGTTTGTATTTTCGGCAATTTTTAACGAATTTCTGATATTTACAAATCTGCTCCACAGTTTGCCTTTCGCTGCTTGTTTTGTGTTCTTGGTCGATTTCGGAGAGTACGGAATATAAAATGTTTCTTTCACCTACCGCCAACAAGCATGGACGCCAGCCAACGACCCAACACACGCTTTAGTGCTTTAATAATAAACGATGGTTTTTGCTAAATATTAACATACATGATTAAATAGCTACAGGTACTTACCTCTGAATAATTTTTGAACATCTCCGGACAAATCAAAAGTATACATTTTCAATCGATACCACACACTACCGCTGTTAAAAACTGGACATGGTACCCTCTAAACATCTAAACAAGTAATGAAGTAATCTCAATCTCTATAAAAATGAACTTGTCCATGTCATTGGCATAATCCCTCTCTCTTCGCTAATGGCCGATTGGTGATTGGAGCGTATTAGCGGTAATTTTAAAACTAAGACAATAGATATTTCGTACGTATATAACCGAAATTTGTTTTAATACAACAAGTCAGATATTTACTATACAAATAACCATATAAAGGCGGTATTATTGTGTTAAAAAGCTGGTATAGTAACCCGTATATAATTTTTGTATTTTGATTATATAATTTGTGGCGAACTTGTGGAAATATAAAGAGTATATGATAATTTTATACAACTTGATTCGGTATGTAACTACAGAAAAAAAATTGTACAGCAGTTATACACCCTTAATTAGAATAACATTTGTTTTTGCTGCAATATAATTGTATTTTATCAATATTATAATATTAATTCGTGGTTATATAACTTGGATCAGAATAAAAGTTGTATTGGGTGATTTTCCTCAGTGATATATTGCAAGTATCAGAAACTCCTAAAGAACATTCATTCATTTGTTTGGGTTGTGCTCAACACTCTCAACAGCCTATAAGCACTTGAACTATTCCACATATTATATACTTTCATTCCAAAATATTCGTGTCTTCTATACATGCCACTAGCTTGACTGTGGGAAATTTTGAGAAGTTCTTAAGGTTGTCAGTCTAAAACTAGTGATCTATTGTATCCCGTTACTTCTACTTAGTTTCTGAGAAGAGTCTGTGAGACTAGTAGCTCCTTTGGTCCTATTTCCCGGAGGAATTTTAGGATATCTGTAAAGATTCAACTAAATGTTCCTCTATCCAGTAATCTCTCAGGTGCTGTGCAGTTCAAAAGTATGTGGATGTAGGTTTTTTCTTCCATACCACAAAACCTACATTCTTCTTCCTCAACTATTTTAAAATTCAGGCGACAATGTCCTGTTAAAACTCAGTTAAAACGCAGTTTTACTTTTACTTATGCATTAATTTGATATCAACAGATTGTAGTCACCCAGTAGAATATTTGATTGTCTTAGCCCTACTAGACCTTTCCAATGGTCAATATAAATGTCATAATATTCAATATTACATATTACATACATTCAATATTACATTGGAACTGATTCCGCAAAAATGTTCAGACCCACAAAAGGATATTTCATTCCTCCTCTTTGATAGTTCATCTGCTATTCCATCTCCTTCTAATCAGGTGTATCCTACAATTCACAGAAAGGAGATTATATTGCTCTCGCCTAGTTAATTGAGTTTGTCTAGGTATTCCCACACCATTGGAACTGATTACACAAAAGCTCAGTGCTTTAATGGCTGCTTGACTGTCCGCCATTATGATAATACTTTGCCTCCTGTATCCTTTATCAGTATTGAAAAGGGCGTACTTTTTTACGGCGTGAATTTCCGCCAGAAAGATACTTGGGGTTTTCAGAGTGTTTGGTTCCTGACCCGAACACTCCTTTTCCAGTTCCTTCTATTGCTTTTGAGCCTTCTGTATACAATTGAATGGCATTATTTCCAAGTCTGGTAATGATAATTTGATCCCATTCCTTCTTGCTGCTTAACTCCGTAATGTCTTTGAACAGTTATACTTTTTCATCATACCGTCTTGTAGCATGTCCCAGGTTGTCTGATTTCTAAGAAGTGAGGAGGTTAGGTTATTCCCTCTCTACTTAGTCTGTATCTTCTTCTTTTCCCAACACCTTCCACCATCATACGTAGTGGTGTGTGAGGTTGAGAAACGCTTCCATGGCTGCCATTAGGCATTTTCTCATTGCTTCTATATTGCATTTACATGCTAGTCTTTGAATATTGTAGAGGTTTTCTCTCGTCGTCAATAGGCTAGTTCTGTTACTCCACTCAATGGCTCTATAAGTGATGTTCATTGGTCTCACTATGGAAGTGTACATCCAGCTTATGATTTTTGGGGTACAATAATACCTATAGTTCATAAAGTTTATGGTTTTCTTGAGTTGTGTTTTTTTTTGTTGTTGTTTTAGCTGAATAGCTGGAACGCTACCGAAACGTCGAAATAAAAAAATAAAAAAACATTATTGTTGTTTGATTCCCAAAAATAGTATATTAAAGTATATTAAAGTATATGTGGAGATTAAGGTCACGCGCGATTGTTCGAGCACGTCGGCGAAGCCAATACCTACAATATAACTGTACTGTCCTATAAAATTGAAATTAATAAATATTGTTCGAATGAAGGTTTTGACGTTACAAAGTACTCCTTGTTGATGTTGCCATGGTAACATTAAAAAACGCGCGTGTTTGAAAGTTCGATTTAAACACGCTGAGGCGTGCTTTAAATAGGTAGAATGGTTCACCAATAAAAAAAAATAAGAGAAAAAAGAACTCGTTTTAACTTTTGTTACAAATAAATACTTTCAAACCAAAAATCGCCTGAGCTATAATCACCGTTTCTTCGCCCATCCTATAAATAATCATTAACGTTATTTGCTATTTAAATGTACATTATATGCGGGTGACAAACACCTTCCAATATTATTTATGAAATATTAACCTTAAATCGATGGGTTGATCCCGACCCGTCTGTCTGTTGTAAACAGCCTACGCGTGGCAGTGCGGGTCCCGGTGTTCCTCCTGTCATTATATTTCGTTACAGTAATTTTAGAAAAGTATCATGCAGGATAACCGTTTTCAGCGAAAAAAAGTTCTATTGATCTTTAATGGTATCAAAAATACAAATCATTTCATATAGTTAGTTTTGTAACTATTGATTAGGAGTATTTGTTTCATGAAGTAAATTCACATTCTAAAGCAAACAAAAAATTAAGAATATTTTTTTAAAGCAACTTGATTTAAATAAATATTTGAACAGCTAATAATAGTATTAACATTGTATAAGCACAGATTATAAAGAGAACAGATACGAAAGCTTGACAGAGAACAGTAAAAAGAGAGAGAGATGGGTGGACATACCTATTTAAATGCCCATCGTCGTATGTCGACTCCGTTCGGGCTGCTTCGCGAAATTTGTCAACAGGGTTGTCAATTGGCATAATATTGCCTTCAATTTATTGGTCAAATATTTTATAAGCATTTTTTAAGTGTGATAGTTATACAGATACAAATATTCGATAATTACTTGTTTTAAATCAATTTTATTAACATTAAAAGAATTATACAATTAAAAAGATTATAATGTATAAAAATCATACCATAAATATATACTTTTTTCACAAACCACATCCTTGGCAACCATGCACAATAACGGTGACGGCTAACCTAACCTAACATAATCAAAACGTCAAAACATGCTCAAAATCACTTGTAATCTGTGGTCAAAATTCATAACGCCATTTTTGTTTGCTTCATTGTTTGAAGGTGTTCAATCGGCGATATTAATTGTGTTATTTGACTAATCGATTGTGCGTTGTGGTAATATTAACTAAAAAAATATAGTGGTATAGATTATTATTCTTATAAAATGAATAAACATCACAATGGAGTGTATTGTTCATACAGAGACTGTCCAAATACATTTTATTCGGAAAGAAAAATAAAGCTCTTTCGATTTCCAAGGGATGAGAGTATATAATTTAATATGCCGGCCTATGATATAAGAAATTTTAAAGTTGTTGATATTAACTTTGGTTTTACAAATTATCATCAAAATTCTCCATTGCATAGGTGTATATTGTATTCACTTTGATAATAAATAAATTAAGAATTATTTGTACTTGAAAATTTGGTTGATTTTTGTGATTATTTGTGTTATCTAAAAATGTATTTATTAATTAATCTCCCAAGAGTAATGACTATTCATAACAAATCATAGGAATGTACATATATGTATTAAATAAATACATAAATATATATTCGATTATGATTATTGTTTTAATTCATGGCGCAGTCTTAAAGATTTAGTGGAAACTTCCAAACAAACAAGATCCGGCACTAGAAATTGTTATTGTCCCCGAGTCAACAGTGCAATTTCGTAAGAAATTCAGAAAATATTTTAAACTGGCAGCATCGCGGCCATACCGAGTTAAAGGTCCAAGGTCATTGACGACGGAGCTGAAAATCGTTTGATGTTTTACCGGGATTCGTATCTGTTCTCTTTCTTTATAATCTGTGGTATAAGTGGGTATTAGTTAAAAAACAATTCACGAGGAGATAATTCCATAGGACGAAATTTTTTCATTTGCTTAATCACAGTTTCCTGTAAAAATTGTTTCATTTAAGTAAAGTGTGTTATCAATAGATGTCAAAATAATAGTATTATATTGGCAGTTTAACAATTTGGAGAATATATATAGAAGTATTTAGAAATATAGAAAAAGGTTTATAGCTTATAAATATTGCTTGATATAATTGAGGAAAACTTAAGATGGATTTATAGATTGACGGACTGTAAACATATACCACACGTAAACGCACTGGATACGTAACGAACGGTAAGTAAAAATTGTTGCAGTTATAAATAAACGGTACGGAAATTTTTCCAATGGGCAGAGGTATGCCAATCTATGATTATGTTATCATGTATGCTGTCTGATCGAGATAAAAAAAGTCAAATGGCCAACTGCCAGAAAAATTACCTTATCGAGTATTTAAAAAAAAAATTCGGATCTTCAGTCTGGTAAATTTTCAAATAACTTTACACTAAAAGATGCCGAAAGGAAATGGACAGAAATAAGTATAATACTTCCAAAGAACCGCCAAGACACCAACAACTTTATCAAGAATATCTTCAGAGTATGGAGCATTTCCCATTGCATCAATTATTATAACAGTACCATTACTTAAAAAAAAAATATATATATGTTTGACAATTTAAAACTACTTGTCTTCGAAGTTGACAACAAAGATTATCAATAGACGTCAACAAAACTATGAAACGATTTATATATACGAACCCCGCTTAACTTCTATGTTTAATTCATTGTCTGTCGGGGCATATAGCTCAAGAAGTAGATGTTTTTTCTTGAAGAACGGTCTACTTTTTGAAATGGTGTTATAATAGTATAATACTATTATCTTGACCTCTACAATATTCTTAGATCATTTCCTAACTAACATAACTAACCACCGGTATTTTTCCAGCATTTTTGTTACATTACATCAGGATGAAATTATCAACCCTTACTTTATTTAATATCAAATATTTCTTTCGAAAATATGTGTTGGGAAATAAAAATTTGTATTTAAAATATTTGTTGCTGTTAATTCCACTCTTATGGATATACAAAATATTTCTATCTCAAATTACTGTTGAATATTCAAACATTACTAATTATTCCCCAAGACAATTCCAGACTTTTATTTGAATAAGTTTATCTTCAAAATAAATGAAGATATCAAGGTGAAATCAAAACTGAAAGATAGCGAAAAGGATTGTCTTCGTGCTAAGCTGTGCGTACATTATACAAACTTTCTGAACTGTTTCACAGAGTGTTAAGAAATTCGACTACAAATCCATGGTTTTTTTCACTCTGTATAAATAAGCTATCAACATCTTTGGAAAACTTTTCTGGAGTTTGTATTAATAACAAAGAATTTTTCTATTATTTGGCATAAAAAAATTGAAATCTTCGAAAAATTACGAAAGTTCTTAGACAACGAACTTCAGCAAAATTTTAGGTAGCCGAGTTTTTTTGCCGGTTAGTGTAGTTTTTAAGTTCAAGGCAAGTTGTTTTTTATATGGTTTTAAATGAAACTAACTGTTTCTAAATGACTCCACAATATATTTGTAAAAATGTGTAAATTGCAAGTAAATTGACAATTGTTTCGATATAAATATCATCGTCAGAATGACAGAAGTTACTTTTGTCATGATGTATACTTGATATATATTTGGTTAGTCCAAACAGTGGAGTCATTTAGAAACAGATAATTTCATTTAAAACCATATGATGAGTAGATTCCACGAAGTGAGGGTTTATACAGTTAACTTAAGTTGTTTTTTGTATTTTCAAGAATTTTACATCAGTTATTGTTCCCACTTACAGTAAACTGTGATTTAAAATTCGGTTTTGAATACTGCTCAAACGTGAACTTGATGCGGATGAAGCTGGTCGTCTTCAGATTTTCAGCTAGAAGTTGAATGAATTTTTCAAGTTAATTAAAGTGTCATTTAGTGGTTTCTTCGTATATATAGAGCACTGTAAAGTGAGAACGAGACCTAGAAGTGGAAAGGACAACACAAATGCTTGCATAAGAGAAAACATTCAATCTAATGCCCGTATTTATGGTCGAGACTTGAGACCGAGCACGAGCTTGAAAAGGCCTTGAGACGAGAACGTATTTTATAGTCGAATCTCGAGATCCATAGCTTTAGAAACACTGCAACTGCGCATGTACAAATGGAGTCTTGCTCAAGGCAGCGAGCGACCTGTCTTGAGCTCGACTTGAGTCGCGGTTTGTAACATTTGTTTTGTTATTTGAGGTTAGATTCTGTATTGGGTTTGTAATAGAATAAACATTTTAATAGCGATTAGTAAAAATGGATTGTAGAGAACACGAACAAGGAATATTGTCGAAAGAGTTTTTGGTGTGTGGAAACGGAGATTCCCAGTATTGCACAGAGGTATTACGACTAAACTGAACACAGCTACATTGAACAATATCTCTGTTAAACATAAGGATAACTCTAACTTTGATGAAATTGATGATGATGACATTCAGGTTAACCAGGTTGAACCAGTCCGAAATAATGAACGGTTAGGTTTAGTTTTTAGAAATAATTTTCAATAAAAACAATATAAATATTATTTCAAACTTTTTTATAATTTTCCAATTGTATCTTCGCTAACTCTTTTATATAAGAAATTAATGAAAATAAAACCCTTCTAATAAGCCCAAAAAAGTTCGAGTTTCACACCCAAAAATAACAGAAATGCAGAAAATAGCGTTATGGCATCAAAATTCACGACAAATGAGTCACAATTGTCATAAAATACAAACAATTTTGAAGTACTTCTTCTTTTTTAAAAATTTTCATGCAGCCGAACATAGAAAATCCAATTGCTACGCTTGAGATACGTCTTGAGTCTTTTCTTCGCCTGCGTGCAATCTCGAGTCCTGAGTACGGCTTGGCCAAGCACGACTCAAGTCCATCTCAAGTCGGAGGTTGAGTTTCGACTATAAATACGGGCATAAATAAAATGAAATATAATTAAAAATTCCACATCATAATATATTTATTTTGGTCCTTGGCCGGTTTCACGAACACTTTCACTTTCAATTATGAGAACACGTCAATTTTTCAAAGAGGTTTCAAAAAATTACTAACACGCTTCCTTTCATACTTTTATTAACAATAAATGTATTTTTGCCACTCGAAATGCACTTCATTTTTAGTACAACTCATTATGGGAACAATTAACGTACTCCTCCCCATAATACCGAGGTAGAAGCTGTGAAACCTTTATCTCTCAAGAAAAAATTTAATTTACTTCATCTACCTGTCCAGCCCCCTTTAACGCAGGGACCTCCCTTTTATGATTCAACGAATTTAAACTGAAGAATATATTTATCTATAGTCAGAGAAACAAAAAAAAATCTCAGGGGAGAACGTAAAATCTCAGGGTGTCATCCTTATTTGCACAATAAAAGATGAACCGTTTTCTTTGATTTTTTGCTGCACAAAAGATTTTTTTTCAGAGCTAATAACCGTGGAGTGGTGATCTACAGTTTGATAATTTGAATATTCTTCGAAATTTGAAGTTTGCTTTCGTGGTTTCTCTTTAGATAGAAGAATTTTTCCATATATTTTGTGCATAATACACTCACGGACAAAATTATTGCATATTTTATTTTAGGTCTTTACTTCTTTTCCCTTTATCACTTTTGTGATTTCGGTTGATAAATCTGTTACATTAGAGTATTTTACGTTATTATTTACTCAAATTAATTACATATTTAATCTTTACAACAGATTCGTTAAGAAATTAGTGAAGTGGCCTGTTTTTGATAATAACGTTTAATTAGGAAAGAACAACAACATGGACACGATACATTAGTTTAAGACAAAATTATAACAATTTAGTACTTAGTATTTCCTCCTCTAGCTCTTTGATGGTTTCTTGTGGTATTCGATTCCATTCTTCCTGTGCAGCAATCCTTAATTCTGCAATTGAGTTAGGAGCTGGATTCCGTGCTCGAATATTTCTTTTTAGAATGTCCCATACATGTTCTATGGAATTTGCGTCAGGACTGTATGGTGGCCACTCTAGCTTCGCAATCCCGACATCCTCAATGTACTGGTTTACTGTTCTTGCGGCATGGGCACGGGCATTATCGTGCATTAGCACAAAGTTATCATATCCAATAAAGCCGACATATGGTATAACATGTTCTGCAAGGATGTTGCGTATGTACCAGTCAGCATTCATCCTCAAATTCACTTCAATGAGCTCCGTGCGACTCTCCAAAGAAATGCCAGCCCATAGCATAATGGAACCACCACCAAAGCTAAGATTATGTGCAAGATTACATTCTGCGAAACGTTCATTCCAGCATGTGCTCTTGCAAATTGTAACCGTCCGATTTTATGGCATGGAAGAAGCCGAGGAACTCTAGCAGGACGTCTTAGCTTTAAATCGACCTCCTTAAGTCTCCTTATTATTGTTTTGGTAGAAACATTGACTTGCCTTGCATTTAGTAATTGATTTTTTAGATGCGGAGCAGTAAGTGTACGATTTCGCAAATATTGAATTCTTAAATATCGCTCATCCCTTGGCGTTGTACATCTTTCACGTCCTTGACCAGGCAGCCTTTTGTATCCTCCAGTCTCATTGTAACGTTTTAGTACGCGAGAAACAGTCGATTGATGGACATTCAATCTCTGTGCAATGTCTTCTTGTCTGTACCCCTCATTGATTAAACAAATAATTGTAACCGAGACTAACTCATTTAAACGAGGCATTTTACTGACTGAAACTACAGATTGAAGAAATAATGCACTGAAAATGTCATTCTGACAACGCTAAATAAAGGGAAACCACTGTTTTAGTCGTCAAGGCACACTATGCTACATTTATAGTTTTTCGCTAATTTAACGTTATCGCTTATTCAGTTATAAAAGCTATGTTCATACATTACTCTATCTGTAATAAATTGCAAAATACAATGTAACAGACTTAGCAACCGAAATCACAAAAGTTCTTAGGGGAAAAGAAATAAAGACCTAAAATAAAATATGCAAAAAGGTAGAACGTGTCGCGGGACACACGGTAGGAACTTTAGTTCCTTTTAAGCAAAAGTTATGTAATACATCTGACGTTATAGATAAACAATTTGCATATTCTTTGGTGGTTGAGTAGTAAGCACACCAGACTCTCACGCGGTAGACCCGGGTTCGATTCCCCGCGAGTAATTTTTTTTTATTGTTAATTTTCGGGTCGTAGAAAAAATATGCTGCTCGACTCGTGTGGATTGTCCATATCGCACTTAAAAGACCTCGTACAATATGGCCATCATATCCACACTAGTTGCACAAACTACAATTTCTTTCAAAATATGCCCTTTTATATTTAAAAACTACCTGCCAAATGTCAAATCAATTTATCCATCCATTTTAAAGTTATCGAATTAAAACATTCAAGTTTTCAAAATTTCAACACCCTGTATTTCGAAAAGTAGGTAGACCCCTTAATCGCGCAAAAAAATTATGAAAATAATAGTGAAAATTTATCCGAACAAATTCAAGTAGATCACTAGCACTGCGAATACCAGCTTTGCATAGAATTTCAATATAGCATCGGTGGTTCAGTGGTTAGAATGCTCGCATTGAACGCGGGCGGCCCGGGTTCGAATCCCGCCAGAAGCATATTATTATGAATCGCTGCTTCGTAAACGAGAGAGAGACTAAGGAGGCACAAGCACGCAAGCGAGGCACATAACAAAGCAACGTAACATAACGTAGCGTAACGTAACGCGTAACGGTCATATCTTTTGCGTCGCGACCCCTGGTCGCTCAAACATAACCTGGCGTAAAGAACTAAAGTTCCAAAAATATATATCGATTAATCAATCACCCGATTAAATTAATTGATCACCCGATTAATCGATTATTTTTCGATAGATCGATTATTTTGCCCACCCCTAATGTACACCACTGGATCAAGAATTGAAAAATGTTTTTTCTACACCCGCATAAATATTATCCATCTTTTCTACACCCATATGTATATTATCCATTTCCTGCACAGTTTAAAGAATGGAAATGTAGGCCTTATCGGTTAACTGAACGTATATTATGATTTCATATACATCCTGGAACGTACTTATATGAAATCCACCAATCAGTATTCGCGTTTAGTACTCGTCACTCATCTTTTTTTCAATTTAAAGACACGTCAAAATAACTTGTCAAAAAAGTCTCTCTCAGAAGCACTGGATTAAGAATATTTATTTACAAAAATGAACAAATAAAATAGTCCGTATAAATTGATAACAAATAATACTAAAAATAGAATAGAATGGGTAATTGAGGAGCTACCGATGGACATGTCCTTTTAATAGATCTCGGTGGTTGAGTGGTAAACATCATCTGTATCTGTAGAGTGGGGAGGGTGAGTGTGTAGGCTCACAGCACTTAGGCCACATGTGACCCATTGTACATCCTCCCGAGGAGTTGTCCTCCTAGGTCATTGTCCATCCTGTCCTTCTCAGGAAGGTGGTCAGGTCACTAGGAGACATCTCCTTTATATCGGCAGGTGTAGGCCAAGACTCACCGAACACACACTCTCTTATTGACGATAACTCCGGACACTCGCATAAGACATGCCTGACAGTTTCATCTTCCTGTTCACACATCCTGCATAGAGGTGTGTCCACTAACCCCATAGTATGGAGGTGTTTCCTTAGTTGACAGTGACCAGTCAGAAATCCTACTGTTAAACGTAGGTTTTTCCTGGTCATCGCCAAATATTTCTTCGGCGCCAGCTTTCCAGGGTCGCCCAGGGTGATCCTGGCAAGTCTGCATCCTTTGATTCCATCCCATCTCTTAAGGGATTGAGCATGGGTGTAACGTTTGGCTAGTTCCGCAATTGTCGAAGTCGTTAGGCCGTAGGTGTCACTGGGTCCTAGAATTTTTAGTCCAGCGGCGTCCCTGGCTAAAGAATCAGCAGTGCGATTTCCTTTACTCCTGTCGTGCCCTTTAACCCACCTCAGGATAATATTGTTATCTGCCGAGGCGTCAGCTAAATCTTGGTGGCACTCTAGTACTAGCCTCGATATAACACGTTGTCTGTTCAAGGCTAATAGGGCTTGTCTACTATCAGTGCAGATTATTATGTTTTTTCCAGAAATTCCTCTTCTGGTTAGTTCTTTTGTGGCAATTGAGATACCAGCCAGTTCTGTTTGAACCACGCTGGTATTGTTTCCCATTCCCCACTTAATCTTGAGGCTCAGTGCTCTCGAGTAAACTCCACATCCTGAGCCTTCTTTCATTTTTGAACCATCGGTATAAATGCGTATTGCATTTGCAGCGTCTGGCTCTGTGTTCTGTTTTATTTGAATTTTGTAGGGTTTGTTAAACAGAAACCTGGGTTCAATTGCATCGTTGGCTGCCTGCAGCAGAGGTAGCGCAGTGAGCGCTTCCTGCCATAGGCTCAACCTCAATTGGCCCACTCCTACTTCGGGGTTTACACCAGCCGTGCGCAATCGTACCATGGCCATTAACGCAACCTCCTTGACGTGCAGGTCCAGAGGGGTCAGACCAGTAATTAGTTCCATTGCTGCGGTTGGTGTTGTTCTCATGGCTCCTGTGATGTTCAGACAAGCCATTCGCTGTATTCGATATAATTTTTGGATGGCCGTTGCTTGTAGAACTTTCGGTCCCCATGCAATTGCTCCATACGTTAACATGGGTCTTATTATTGCAGTGTAGATCCAGGTGACCACACGGGGCGACAGACCCCATGTGCGTCCCACTGTCCTCCGACACTGCTCATAAGCCACATATGCTCTTTTTGCTCTGTTGTGTAGATGAGAGTTCCATGTTAGTTTCCTGTCGAGGGTAATACCAAGGTATTTCACCTCTTCCGAAAAGTTCAGTTTGCTTTTGAAGATTTCGGGAGGTTTCAAACCCGATAAACTTCTTTTCCTGGTGAAAAGGACCATCTCAGTCTTTCTGGGATTGATCGACAGTGAGTGTTCCTTACACCATTTTTCAATTAATTTAAGCCCATCCTGCGCTCTATCGCACAGTGTGTTCACAAATTTGCCAGTCTGCAAGATAACTATGTCATCTGCGTATGCAATTGTGTAGAATCCATTGTTGTTGAGGTGATTAATCAGGGTGTCTAGGACTATGTTCCACAGAAGGGGTGATAAGACTCCTCCTTGTGGACATCCCCTCATGACCAGTCCTCTCACTGTGATGTCTTCTACATTGATACTTATTGCTCTACTAGAGAGCATCTTGAGTATCCATTCTCCTACTACCAGAGGTACATTCCTGGAGTTGAGTTGTTGGGTAATTGTTGGAAAGGTTGTTTTATCAAACGCTCCCTCAATATCTATGAATATACCCAGGGTGGATTCTTTGTTGTCCAATGATCTTTCGATTCTGCCAACCACTTGGTGAAGGGCCGAATCAGTGGACCTTCCCGGAGTATATGCATGCTGATTTGGATGAAGTGGGTTGTGAACTAGCACTTCATCTCTTATATACCGCTCGCATAACCTCTCCATTGTTTTTAAAAAGAACGATGTGAGACTAATTGGTCGGAATGCTTTTGGTAAGGTGTAGTCCATCCTACCTGGTTTGGGTATAAATACCACTCGTACTTCTCTCCACTTACTGGGAATATACCTCAGAGCTAAAGAGGCTCTGAAAATTCCAACCAGGTGCAGCATAAGAATATCCATTCCCCATTGAAGTAGGGCTGGTCTTATTCCGTCAGGTCCTGGTGACTTGAAGGGGGAGAAGCCCGATATGGCCCACCTTATCTTGTCCTCATCAATTACTGCACTAGCAGATTGCCAGTCATATTGTGAGGGTGTTGTTGGTACTTCCGTCCAGTTTGACGTTCCAGGAAAGACAGAACCTGGGAAGTGAGTTTCCATAAGAATCTCAGCGCTCTCTTGAAGGTTGGCGGCCTTGTCGCCATTTTCCCTTGTCAGGATGCCGATACTCTTATGGTGGTCGTTTGAGAGTGCCTTCTGTAGCCTAGAAATTTGTGGGAAGTCTTCGACTGCCTCACAATAGGCTCTCCAGGCTTCTCTTTGCTTTTGTCTGCAGACTTTTTTGAACTCTTTGAGGTTGGCTTTATACATTCCCCAGTCCTCTTTGAGTTTTGTTCGTTTTGCCTTGTTAAAGGTCGTTCTCGCTGTCTTTCTGAGGTGTTCCAGTTCAGGGCACCACCAGGTATTGGTCGTGCCACCTGTCTGAACCATCCTCATGGGACAGGATTCCTTATAGGCAATGTCTATTTTGTTTTGGATAGATACTGTGTACCTTTCCAGTTCCTCATTATTGCTGGGAGTCAAGACCTCTGTTTCCCGCAGAGCACCTATTAAGAGTCGATTGTAGAGAGCTACATCCGTCCTCTTCGGGTCACGGGATTTTACAGTGGTCCTGAGATCCTGGCTTACCGTATAGGTCAGCCAGCGGTGGTCTGACATAGAAATATGATACGACACCTGCCAGTCCTGAATTTTGTTTGATATTTTGGCTGTCGCCAGCGTAATATCTATTAATGTTTGGCTACGGGCGTTAATAAATGTCGGCTCCGTGCCTCTGTTTAAGATTGTTAGATCTTTCCTAATTATATATTCATAAAGAGACTTACCTCGGGCGTTGATATCCTTGCTGCCCCAGCTCAAGTGGTGTGAGTTTGAGTCGCAACCCAATATCAGCTCCACTCTGTGGTTGAGGCAGTGATCCACTAGTACCTCCATCTCTTTAGTCGGTGGTAGGGTGGTTGCATCTGAAGGTAAGTACACCGATGCGAGTACCAACGCCGTATATTTGCCTCTTCCATCTGGACATTCCACTTTAACCGCAGTAAGGTCTGAGGTGCAGAATTGTGCCATCGGAGAGACTCTGTATTTCCTTGGGACGTAAATAGCTGTCCTAGGTTGCTGATTGCTTGGTAGGCTGAAAATTTGACCCGTTAGGCTACTGAAACCAGTAATTTTGGTCTTTATTATCCAGGGCTCCTGGATCAAAGCTATTGCATCCTCCAATACATCAAGGCGGCGACATAGTGTTGCCGTTGCCGCCTTTTTGTGTTGGAGGTTGCATTGTATGATATTCACCTTTTTTCCAACGTCCTTGCCCATGAGTAGGTTGCATGGAGTTGGATTCTCTTTAGAGGTCCATCTGCTCCTCCGCTAGGGGAGAGACGACCTCGTTGTCTTCGGGTGCCTCCTCCGTCAGGTCATCGACTGTTTCGACGTCCTTTTCGGGACCCATGGTGGCCTTGGGGTCAATGTCCACTTTTTGTGGCTCGACTACCAAGGACCTCGGGTCTTCAGAGGTGCCCCCTGCTTCCTTCCTTGTTACCCTAATAGTCAATGAGGTGAACGCATAGCTCATCCTCATCGACTTCTTCTTGAGGACAGCCATATCCTCGTCTCCAATTCCGAAGACAAAGAGGTGTCCTTCTGGGTTCACCTTTACCTCATGGTGGAAAGTGCACCACCTTGCCACCGTCAGATCAGGGTTCTGCGCCCTAAGCCGACCAAGAACCCTCTCTTTTTCACCGGATGTCGTCTTGTGGACGTCCTCCGGGATCCAGAGCGAGGCTTTGGTCAGCCTAGGGAGCCTATCCACACTAACGATCGCCAGCGATGCCTCCTCCCACGGCTTGAGGTTTTTTGTGGCTTTTTTCAGCCACTCTAGCGTCCCGTCGTCATCGCAGACCACTCTGATGATTTCACCGGAGTATGTCCACGACTTAAACGTGGGCGCTTTGCTGTTGCTGCTGGAGGCGGAGAAGATAATCTTGTCCAGTTCCTCTAGCAGTTGATTTTTAATGATTCTTTCCCGTTCTGCGGTAACCTTACCGTACGGGTTAGTCTCATCTATAATAGCAACCTTGAGGGGTCTCAAGGCGGCATCCGAAAAGGTTTTGGAAGGCGAGGCGACATTTCTGTCGCTGCGCGGCTTCTTCAGCCTTCTTGGAGTCCCCTCCGTGGAGGTGCTCAAGTGAGGGCGCTTTCCTGCAGGGGCAGCCGGTTCCTTGCCTTTATTCAAAGCGGAGCTCTTGGCGCCGGCCGCAGGAAGTGCCTTTGTTGTTGGAGGTGGAGTGGGGGAAGAGGGGGGTGCACTTGTAGCTGCTGCCACCCCTGATTCCTTCGCTCTCTTCCTCCTTTTGGCTTCGGCGCCGCAAATGCGCTTTCGCCTAGGCCTTTGTGTTGTATCACGAGGTGATCTTCCATGTCCAGCCTCATTCTGTGCAGTATTTTGGGGTGGACATTTCTGTTCATCCCCAGCTACTGCTTTTGATTGAGGTGAGCACTTCTGTCCAGCCTCGGGATTTGTTTTAGATTTTTGTTCGTTCATGTGTGTTCCCACGAGTAGCAAGGGAAGGGTTGGTCACCTCTGGCAGAGCCCCGCATTACCAGAGGAAGGCTAATTACAATGGGGTTCCGCCCGGTTCCCCAAGGGGATCGTTAGTGACCGCATATCACCCTGCGGCCATTCAGCTGTCAGCACGATTCCTTACACCTTAGCTTGGGTAGGCTGGTCCGCGGTGGCATGTTTCGCAAAGGCTTTTGGGGAGGTTTAGCTCCCCTCACCCTACTTATTTCTGCCACTGACCAAGGGACCGGCGACGCAGTCCCTTGGCCGTTCCCCTATCCGCCACCTGGGGACGCGCCCGATAGATAGCCCAACCCACGGGGTGGTAAACATCAGTAAACATGTCAGACTCTTACGCGGTAGACCTAGGTTCGATTCCCCACGAAACAACTTTTTTTTAATCATGATTTTATTTTTAAATAATTATTCTGCTTGATATTGATAACAACTACAGGTAGACGCTTGAAATATTTCGTATTTTGCATATTTATTGTAGATAAAGGTACGATACCTACCCTTCGTGCGGGAGTCCGACTGGCAACATCTACTTATAACAGCTTCGCACATTTAAAAAGGGAAACCGTAACATTGTACAAATTGTACATTTAAGAACTGTACGTTTATCACAAAAAAATTAGTGAAGACATAAAATTGAATTGGTACGATTATAAATAAAATTGTTGAACATTTTAAATTTCAAGTTATATTTATTTTACAGTATATTCAAATGTTTATTTTCTAGTTTTTTTCTTGAAGGGATCGTAGAAAAAATATAATGTTCGAATCGTGTGGATTGTCCATATCCACACTAGTTGCACAAACTACTATTCTGCACAGTTTACAAAATGGAAATGTAGGCCATCAGTTAACTAAACGGATATAATTTCATATACATCCTAGAACGTATATGAAATCGACCAATCAGCATTCGAGTTGAGTATCCGTCATTTATCTTTTTTCAATTTAAAAGAAACGTCAAAATAACTTGTCAAAGTTTCTCATAGAAGCGGACTGGATCAAGAATATTCATTTACAAAGATAAACTTGAAAGAAATAATCCGTACAAATTACCAACAAATAATACTTAAAACAGAATAAAATGGGTATTTGAGGAGACCTCAGATTTTATAAAATTATGTAATAGGTACATCTGACGTTATAGAAAAACAATTTTCATATCTCTCAGTGGTTGAGTAGTAAGCAATCCAGACTCTCACGCCGTAGACCCGGGTTCGATTCCCGTGAAAAAGGTTTTTTTTTAATTGTTACTTTTATTTCAAAAAATAATTATTCTGCTTGATAATAATAACAACAACAGGTAGACGTTTGAAATATTTAGCAGAATATTCATTATTATAGATAGTGGTACGGAACCTTTCATGAGGGAGTCCGACTGGCAACATCTACTTAGAACAGCATCGTATATTTAAACAGCATCGTATATTTAAAAAATGAAACCGTAGCCCTATACAAATTTCAAGAACTGTACGTTTACCACAAAATTAGTGGAAACATAAAATTGAATTGTAAAATTTTTAATTTGAAGTTAGGTATATTACAGTTTATAGAAATTTTTATTTTCTAGATTTTTTCTTAAGTGGATCGTAGAAAAAATATGCTGCTCGACTCGTGTGGATTGTCTGTATCGCACTTGAACGATTGAGCACTCCGCCTACGGCGTCGTGCTCAAACTTCGTCCTCGTGCGACATGGCCATCATATCCACACTAGTTGCACAAACTACAATTTCTTTCAAAATATGCTCTTTTACATTTAAAAACAACCTGCCAAATGACAAATCAATTTATCCATCCATTTTAAAGTTATCGAATTAAAACATTCAAGCTTTCAAAATTTCAACACCCTGTATTTCGAAAAGTAAATGTGCTAGACCCCTTAATCGCGCAAAACAAATTATGGAAATAATAGTAAAAATTTATCCGAACAAATTCAAGTAGATCACTAGCACTGTGAATACCAGCTTTGCATAGAATTTCAATATAGCATCGGTGGTTCAGTGGTTAGAATGCTTGCATTGTACGCGGGCGGCCCGGGTTCAAATCCGGGTAGGAGCATATTTATTATTATGAATCGCTGCTTCGTAAACGAGAGAGAGAGAGACTAAGGAGGCACAAGCACGCAAGGCACATAACGAAGAAATGTAACATAACGTTTCGTAACGTAACGCGTAACGGTCAGATCTTTTGCGTCGCGACCCCTGGTCGCTCAAACATAACCTGGCGTAAAGAACTAAAGTTCCAATAATTTTGTTCGTGAGTGTATTTATAATCTGTATAGATCTGTATAGATAGTTCTTCTATGAAATTGGGCGCCAGAAAGGTCAATTATCTGGTCTCAATTTTAGTAGTGCAGTTTGTTTATGGGTGTTATATCTTCAATATTAGTTTTGGTATTCTCCTCCCTATATATTCATACACCTAGATATCTAAGTTCTTCTTCCTATTATATTTTTTCTTAGTTAAAAATTAATTTTTGACCGATTTCATAAGAAAACTCAAATTCAGAAATTGAAAAGCTAGGACGTCACGATTTAATTTAACCGTTTTTATCTTGTCGAGTAAAAAAAGGTCGTTCTTATACACAAACACACTTAACACTAAAGATGCCTAGTTAAAAGATTAGTATAAAAGTTATATGTTGATCAAAAATTCACCTCATTGCGATGGTACAAAAGCACACAGGGTGTTTTATTTAAAGTGTCTAATCTAATGATCTTCAAACAAATATTTTTTCAGGAGTCATGGGAAAATAACAACAAATTGGCAACACCATTGGCAAATGGTGTTGCCAAAACATTCCTGTTCTCACTTCCCAAGCAAAATATCTGGAAATGATAGCGCAACGACAAGGTTTTCACCGATGGATCCAATAATAAGGATGGAGTAGCGGTAGCGGCTTATGGCAAAAGCAAAACTCTGTTTCTATAGAACTGAAAACTGAAGGTAGTATATTTATTGCCACGCTATACGCTAAATGCAGAATATCGATTCCAATGAGCTGGTCGTGAAACAAATATATCCCAAACACATCCTCCTATCCAAAATGAAGGAAGATTCACAGATACCGCTACTGAGAAAAACAGAAATGAAATTTCTCTGAGTGCTAATTTATTTAGGAATCGAAGACAATGGGAAAGCTGACCAAATAGTCATTGATAATATTTCCAACAAAACCATTCCTTAAGCGAAGTTAAAAATTGATATCAAGGACAATATTCATATCACCTGCCACTCCTGCCAGCAGGAGCGAAAGCGAGTCAAAACTTGAAGATCTACGCTACATGTTCCACTGGGAAACGCCTTCATATCGGGCTCTACATATCTCACTAAAGATAAACCAACAAGATGTAACTGCATTTTTAAATTTTCTTCCACCCACCATCCTAACAGTTTGTCCACAGTACTATCAAGGCAGAATCATGGCACACTTACCAGAACGCTTACCTTTATGAATAATTCAAAAAACTACTTATGCTTTGTATGTTTGTATTTATCAATTGTATTCTTTATACTTTATTCAGTTTCTTAATAATCCTGCCGTTGATGAGGTGAATAAATTTAAAATGAATGAAATAAAAAATGTTATGAAACGAACTAAAAAGTAGAAAATAAGTTTTAAGCAGAACAAAACGACGTACAGATTATTAACTTCTTACATAAAATAATTAACAGTCTAACGAAAATGCGCGATCTAAGAAAATAGAAAAAATGGTATCAATGAGATATTGAAATGAATTTTTCAGTTTCTGTGGTACCATTCTTGGCGAAGGAAGCAATAAACCGACGAATGGCGAAGCATATACATTGACGTTATATCATAATAGTTGTGCCTAAGTTAAATTGATAAAATATACTCTTAGAAATTTCGTTTATTTTCCATAAGTGTTCATAGAACTGGAGCTCTTGACGAAAAACATTTTTCGAAGCGCAGAATTTTCAGTAAATTTTTTTATAAGATGGATAATTTCATCATAATCATAAACTTATTATTTTCGGCAGCATAGACCTTACAAAAAGCGTATTATTTCACTTCTATAACAATGAGTTTTATTGTTGTAGTAAAGTAAATCCAATAGCCTTATAATTAAATTTAATTTTTGACCAAATTTGGGTTCTTCAAGTTCCATATTAGTGATGCTATAAGCATTTAAAAATTCACTACCTGTCACTTTTTTCATTCACAATCTCTTAATATTTAATCATTTTCCACTCAATATACAATCTAAATCACCTTATACTACATCATTTACATTAATTCTACACAGTATGACAACTATAATGCCTTTCTATTTGGCTCGAAACAGAATATCTCTTCATATAGAAGATGTACTGATACTTCAGCATGACTTTATTTTAATTGCAGATTACTGTCTCTAAATCCTTGTATGAGATAAAATATAGATGTAATTCTTTAGTTTAATGTTAAAACCTTATTTATTTACCATTTTGTAACTCTCCCTTAATGCTTTCTAAAGCTAATCTTGAATATTCATACTTAACCTTCTGAATTCCCTTTCTGACTTGTCAATTATTTAAAATTTCTAAAATTGGTCTAAATTGTTGTAAGGTTGAACTTGATAAGTGTTATTGACATAAATAAGCTTATTCTATTATAAGAATTCTATCTTATTATTTTGTGGTTCATATAATTATGTATACAGGGTGTAGTTTAAAAATTACTTTGAAATTGATATTTATAATTGCATACTTTGTATATTATTTCTTATGATATCTGTCCGTCACAATACATACACACACCGAAACATTTATATATATATATATATACATATATATATATGTACTCTGTCTGTCTATTCTTTGATACACGTCATAGATGCGCGGGACTTTGTAAACACAACAACAGAGTGTATATATATATATGTTACCGTATTCGTTCACCCTAGGTTGCATATATAATTAGCTTATTAATCACTTTTACTATTTGTCGTTATCACTTCCTTTTCATTTTATGCTTAGTTGTATTTTTATTACTTAACTCATTTTTATATTTTATAAATCAGTTTAGAACTGGAATCCAAATTGTTAAGTTGTTTCGTAATAAAGTTAGTTTTTAAAAACACTTTCTCAGTTAATTAAAAGTTAAGTGGCGCAGTCAGTAGGATAGTCAAACGGTCGTTAAAGTAGATAACAGTCGGTTCATTTCTATGATTTATTGACTATCTGAACCAAGTGAAATTTAAATTTCAATTTTGGAACTCTTAGTTGGGTGAATTGAGTAGCTCAACTAGAAGATCTTGGTGGTGCAAGAAGACAGAAAACTCAAGAGAAAATTGTGTGTTCCTGGAAGCTTCGAGCCAATGGAAAGGATCTTCATTATTTTACTGTAAGTGTTTTTATATGTCGTATAGAGAAAATATACATTATAACTTATCTGAAACATCTGACGATTCTGATTCAAATTCTGATTCAAGTATTCCCAGTTCTAGCTCACATTTTAATAGTAAGAAAAAATTAATTTTAAACTCTCCAAAACTTTTTTCTTCAAATATAACAAATAAAATGGCTACTCCACAATTACCCGTATTGAAAAAAGAATACCTGGACATGATTCCAGACTTCAATGGCAACAATGCTTTACTTCCTAGGTTTATAGAAATTTGTGAGAAATTAGTAACTAAATTTTATAATACTACAGATGTAGGGGATTTTCAAAATGAATATTTGATGTCCAGCATCTTAGCTAAAGTAAAAGGTGAAGCAGCTATAAATATTTCTTCTTGTAATATAAAGACTTGGGAGAACCTCAAGGATGCTTTGATCAATACATACGCAGACAAACGAGATATTTACACATTAAATATTGAAATGTCCGAAATAAAACAAGGTAATGAAACGCCTTTCGAATTTTATAATAGAATTCAACATATTTTGAATTTACAAATTTCTTATCTTATGACGCATTCAAACGTTCACGAACATAATATTTTAGGTAATTATTTTAAGAATTTGGCGCTCAGAGTATTGCTACGTGGTTTAAAAGAGCCCTTAGGTACATTAATGCGCACGAAAAATCCCGAAAATTTAAATATTGCTTTAAATATTCTAACAAACGATTTTCAAGTTTATATGAGTCAAAGTAACCATCAGAAAAATTTTTTTTCAAATACAAATTCACAAAATTTTTCAAACAAAAACAAAAATAACTTTCAAAATAATGTGGTACATTCGCAGCCACCTCCTAGGCCAAAGCCAACGCAGAATTACCAGAATACAAATAGAAATCTTACTCCCAATCCACAAAATTATCCATCAACTTCTTTTAATCCTCCTAATAGGAATACAACCAATTTTTCTGGTAATGGTTCAAATGTTTTTAAACCTAACCAGAATCAAAGATTTCAAAATCCCACTCCAATGAGCATTTCTACTAGAAATACATCTAGACCCACTCAAAATTTTCAAAATAGATTTCAAAATAATTCCTCCAATCAACAAAAAAATTTTTTCTCGGAAGAACTTCATAATCTAGATGATTTTGAAAATACAAATAAAGATTCCGATAATTTTTTAGAGATACCAGCCTCGGTACCCAACGAAACACAATAGAACTTTTAAATTTAAATAACCCAGAAAGCATACTACCCTATATATTTTTTCCAGAACAGAATTTAAAAGTGTTAATTGATACCGGTAGCACAAGATCTTTTGTGACACCAGTGGTAGCTGAAAAATATTTTAAGAAATCTTTTGTTCGAAAACCGTTCAATGTAACTTCAGCTCTTGGAAGCTGTCAACAAAATTACTGCACTTTTATTCCTACTTCTAAAATATTTAATTATAGGGAACCAATAAATTTAGAGTATTGCGTTTTCAAATTTCATGATCATTTTGACTGTCTATTAGGTTTAGATAACTTAAAAAAGATTAAGGCAAATATTGATTTGAATAATAATATTTTGATTACTCCTTATAGTCGAATTAAAATAAATTACTTCAATATAAAAACTGGATCCACGAATTGCATAGTAGTGCCTCCACGTTGTGAGCAAGTAATTAAATTAAATATTAAAAATGTAAAAAATGGTGATGTAATTATACCATACACTCGAATTGGAAAACTAGAAATTCCAGAGTGTTTGGCAAATGTTGAGAATAATTTAGCTTTATGTACAATTTTAAATGCTTCAGAATCCGCTTTCAGAGTAGATCTTAGCCCTTCTATTAATGTTGAGAAGTTCGATGAATACGAACAACCACTCAACCCAAATTTAAATAATATTTATACAGAAAATGTCAAATTCGATATTTCAAAAGTTAGGACGGAACATATGAATTCCGAAGAAAGTCAAGCAATTTTAAAGTTATTACACGAGTATAGTGATATTTTTCATGTTGAAGGAAATCAACTTACATTTACTAGTAAAATAAAACATCACATAAAAACTTCAAATGAAATTCCCATTTATTCAAAATCTTATAGATATCCGGAAATTTATCGAACTGAGGTTCAAAATCAAATTAATAAAATGTTAAGTGAAAATATCATCAGGCCCTCTAGTTCACCTTGGTCTAGCAATATTTGGGTGGTCCCAAAAAAGCTAGATGCTTCCCAAAAACCTAAGTTTCGAATCGTTATCGATTATCGAAAACTTAATGCTATTACGATTGGTGATCGATACCCATTACCAGATATTACAACGCTACTAGACAAGCTAGGACGTTGTCAATATTTCACAACCTTAGATCTCGCCTCTGGATTCCACCAGATCGAGATGGCTGAGGAAGACATTCCTAAAACAGCTTTCAACACAGAAAATGGGCATTACGAGTATGTGCGCATGCCCATGGGTCTTAAGGGAGCTCCTGCTACCTTCCAAAGAGTCATGGATAATATTTTAAGAGGCATACAAAATGAAAAATGTTTGGTATACCTCGATGACATAATTGTGTTCAGTACAAGTCTGCAAGAACACCTCAGTAATCTGAAAGAAGTATTTGCTAGGTTGAGAGACTCCCATTTTAAATTACAAATTGATAAATGCGAGTTCTTACGAAAAGAAGTAGCATATTTGGGGCACATTGTCACCCCAGAAGGTGTAAAACCTAACCCAGATAAAATAATAGCGATAAAGAAATTTCCCATACCAAAAAATCCAAAGGAATTAAAAGGATTCCTCGGACTTTTAGGCTATTACCGAAAATTCATTAAAGATTTTTCAAAATTGACAAAGCCGTTAACTAGTAGGTTAAAGAAAAACGCGGTTATTAATATAAATGATTCAGATTATAAAATATGTTTTGAAACGTGTAAAAATTTATTGATAAACGAACCCATACTTCAATATCCTGATTTCACAAAAAATTTTAATCTCACCACAGATGCAAGCAATTACGCTTTAGGTGCTGTTTTGAGTCAAGGTAAAATAGGATCTGATTTACCTGTGGCTTACGCTAGTAGAACTCTAAACGATTCAGAATGTAATTATTCTGTAATAGAAAAAGAACTCCTAGCCATCGTTTGGGCAGTCAAATATTTCCGCCCATATCTTTTTGGTAGGAAATTTACCATAGTTACAGATCATAAGCCACTTCAATGGCTATTTTCACTAAAAGATCCTAGTTCCAAACTCGTTCGGTGGCGTTTGAAACTAGAAGAGTATGATTATGACATTGTTTATAAAAAAGGTGCTTTAAATACCAATAGTGATTGTTTATCACGGATACAATTAAACATTAATGAAACTGATGTACAAGAACCCCAGTGTTCTAAAGATTTTTTAGATTACATGGACAAATTTAATAAGTCATTATCAGAAGATATTAATGACAATGAATCACTAATAGTTGAAACAGATAATGATAATATTAATAATAACGAAGATGACGATGATATTACCGTTCATACAAATGTAGAAAATCCTGTAATAGGTATACCAATTTCAGATTCAGCTTTAAATATCGGAAAAAATCAGTTAATTTTTTCAGAAGTAAATTTCGAGCCAGCCGCACCTACTATTATAAAATTGTATGATAATAAGCAAAGAATTATAGTACAATTTTCCAAAAATAATTTTGAGAAAGATGTCATTAACTTTGTGAAAGAATTTGTGGTACCAAAAACTAAATATTTTATTTATTTTGAGGACCCTATTTACGAAAAATTTAGTGTAGTACTTCAAAATTATTTCAAAAATTCTCAAATTAACTTAGTTAAATGTAACAAAAAGCTAATAGATGTTCCTTTGAACGAAGTTAAAGAAGTAATTCAAAACTACCACGAAGGTAAAACTAATCATAGAGGATTAGACGAAACCGAAAATCGATTGAAAGCTCTGTATTATTGGCCCAATCAAAGAGCATCAATACAGACTTTTATAAACGAATGCGAAATATGTCAATTAACCAAATATGACAGAAATCCTATAAAACCATATTTAAATGTTACTCCTACAGCTACAAAACCTTTTCAAATTTTGCATTTAGATACCATAACCTTAGAAAATACTAAATTTTTGACGTTAGTAGATTCATTTTCTAAATACGGTCAACTTTATCAATTGAAATCCAATCAAGGAATTGAAGTAGCCCATAATTTAATTAAATATTTCACACATCACAGTATACCAGAACAAGTAATTTCAGATAATGGTACTGAATTGAAAAACTCTGTTGTAAAAGAGCTATTAGAAACTCATAAGGTAAAAATACATTTTATCAGTTCACAACATCCAGAATCGAATGGAATTGCTGAAAGATTCCACTCTACTATTATTGAACACATTAGATTATTGAACAACCAAATTGACTTTAAAAATGAACCCATCGAGAATAAAATTATTTATGCATTATTAGCTTATAATAATAGTATTCATTCGGCGACAAATTTGAAACCTAATGAAATCATTACGGGTCATTTAAATAGCAATACACCTTTTGATATAGAAATAGATCAGCAAATAGTTAATAATTATGTTCAAAATCATAGAGATAAGATGAAACTGTTATATTCAAAAATAAACCAAAGACTACAAGAAAATAAGTCGAAAGTAATTTCTAAAGTCAATAAAAACCGCGAAGAATTACCAGAGGTAATACCTACAAAAGTTTTTGTGCGTAATAAACAAGCGCAAGGTAAAACAAAAAATAAATATAAAAGTGAAGAAATTAAAAGTAAAAATACTAAACTCAAAACTGCAAAAATTGTGACAAAACATAAGAATACCACTGAGAATATTCACTTATCAAATGTAAAACGTCCTAAAAAGACTCCGTATAAATTTATTTCAGGTTCGTCACCGTCGGAGACGCAACAGTCGAAATAAAGGACATCACCCATAATTTGGGCATTCTTCCTATTAATCTAGGACCTGCCAAGTTACAGAAGTCAGGTCACACTTTTGTCCATTTTTATGACCTGAGTCAATTATTCATAGAATATAATAAGTTAAGTTCACAGTACATGTGCGTTAGAATTAATATTTCTAATAATACATTTCTTAGAAGTAAGACAGATAACATTGTAAATATAATTCAATTAACTAGGAAAAGTATAGAAGAAAAGTTCAGTAATCTCAATATTCATTATATGATACATAGAAATAAGAGAGGCTTAATAAACGGTTTTGGATCAATAATAAAAACCATAACTGGTTATTTAGACTCTGAAGATGGTGAAAAAATTAATTCAATTTTAGAACACTTAAAGGAAAATCAAAGCAACTTGCAAAATCAAATAAAGATGCAGTACTCTGTCAGCCATCAAATTATAGAAAATTTTAACAAAACAATTGAAGATATTCAAAATAACGAAATTATATTAAAAGAAAAAATTTTTGAGATAAGAGATACCTTACAAGTACAAACAAATTCTGAGAATGTTATTTATTTAAAACAAGTGTTAAACGATCTTTTGATAACGTTTAACGTAATCCTAGATTTCATGGAAACAGTAGAAAACTCGTTAACTTTTTTGTAAACTGAGAATCCTACATCCGAGTATAATAAAATCCAGTGAACTATTTGTAGAATTGCGAAAAATATCGTCTCATTATAAAGCTGAATTGCCATTTGAAATAAATCATGAGAATATTTTAAATTTTGAATCAGTCATAGACGTAACTTGCAAAGTAGAAAAATATAAAATAAATTATTTCCTATCAATTCCCATAGATTATAATATTCAGTTTGATATGTTTTATATGTTACCCATACCTACCCAAATCGAATCAGAATTTGTAACTCTTATACCTAATACTAAATATTTTTTAAAATCTGATAAATTAATCAGACCTCTAAACGACATATGCACGCACAGTAATATTTTCCATTGTCCCAATCATCTCCAGAACAATAATAATCATCTCTGCGAAGAACAAATTCTATTAAATGGAAATTCTTCAAAGTGTCAGTACATAAAAATAAATATTGAAAATAATCACATAGAAATCATACCCGAAATTAATCAATTTTTAGCCATATTTCCATTAGAAGAAAAATTAATAGTAAAATGTGCACGGGAAACCGAAACTAGAAATTTAAAAGGAATTTTTCTAATAGAAAATTCACCCTGTAAAATAATTTTCCAAAATCAAGAATTAACATTTCAAGATAAAACATTTGGACAACCATTTATAATCAACAAACTTAATTTAGATTTTCATCAGTTAAATATTTCTTCGATGAAAATTAATTTAAAAACTCTTAAATTGAAAGATATTTCACCGCCATTAATGGAATCAATACCAACTGAAAGGTATTACTTCCATATCCCAAGTGTTTGGACTGTTTTTGTTTATATTGGTATAATTATAATATTAAGTTGTATAGTATATAGGAAGATTATTTTAAAATATGGAAAGAAGAAGAACAATGGACCAACGGAAGGAGTTCAGCTGCCAGAAGGAGCTTCATTCTGAAGGGGGAGGTGTTACCGTATTCGTTCACCCTAGGTTGCATATATAATTAGCTTATTAATCACTTTTACTATTTGTCGTTATCACTTCCTTTTCATTTTATGCTTAGTTGTATTTTTATTACTTAACTCATTTTTATATTTTATAAATCAGTTTAGAACTGGAATCCAAATTGTTAAGTTGTTTCGTAATAAAGTTAGTTTTTAAAAACACTTTCTCAGTTAATTAAAAGTTAAGTTATATATACTCTCTCGACTTCGTAAACACAACAGCGTATACCTAGGTTAGAACACGCACGGCTTGCTAAATACATACGTTCTGAAATTGTAATATTAAAATATGATTTGTTTTTGAATTTATTAAAATTATGACGCGTACACTTGCTAAACACACAAAATGTGGAGATTATAATGCGTATGACTTGGTTAGCACAATAATAAAGAGAGGTTATAGTGCGTAAAAATATAAAATTATAATTATATTAATAATAAAAAAATCAATTTTTTTTCTTAAAAAACTAGATATATTTAAAAACGAATAACATTTATAGCATTTATTATTATTATCTGTATATAATCTCTACTTACCTAACTCCATCAGCAATATCCGGAACTTGTGCAGAAACACTGTCAGCATTCATTATTATTATTATTATTATTTTCTATTATTTATTATTTACAAAAAACCTGTATACACTCAACAAAAATAATCTTCGCGACACCACACTGTTCAATGCGAAATAGAAATGAATATATCTGGCTTGCTTTCTATAAGATAGAAAGATACAGACAGAGAAACATGCGACGCCGCACAGCTTACAATAGCTTCCTATATCAAAAAGTGTCGTACCAACTTTTCGTGAGAATTTTATCCGTCTAGCCCCCTTTCACAACGCACGATAAGGAACTTCGTTCCAATAATTTTTCGTTTTAACCAAAATAAAACGACGTACAGATTTTTAACTTCTTCCATAATATGACTTTAAAAATTGGTCATTGTGACTTTCCGGTAGCGAATAAATTACTTGTAAAATTTGCCACTCAAAACCTTTGGGGCATTTTGTTTTATTTATCACTTATTATGTGTACCTATTGATATATATATCGATAATCACTTTCTATATTTCTATAAAAGTTCCGCATACTCCCCACGTTTTTAGTTGCAAATTTTATAAGTAATTTGTCCACGACCACCTAATAATAAGTCGATATTTTACCTCCTAACAAAAGGTATATGGTACCCATATATCTACTAGAGTGAATTATG
>CAJUYI010002588.1:0-23974 GCA_910591695.1 Galerucella pusilla | reverse complement strand
AAAATCTAAAATCTAAAATCTAAAATCTAAAATCTAAAATCTAAAATCTAATAGATATAACACATTTCGTTCAACAGGAAAATTTTGTTCACCACTCGATAATTCAAGTTAAAGTGTTAGAAAGGAATCAATTTGGTATTGTAGGGCTTACTTGCTCTTCTGTATGACATGACATGAGTAGTAGAGAAGAAGAGTGTAGACAAGGAGCTCTAGTATAACATAAGGGCAGCACACTCAATAGATCTGCTCTATATTAATCTAATTTATCTGAGGGAAATCAAAGATAATGCTGGTATACCATGTGAGATCAAAAGAATGTATAAGACAGAAATTTGACAGGAGTGCCAACAAAATACTGCCACCTAAATGGACAGAAGATCAAACTAGTGGAGAAGGTAGAATATAGACTCTAAAGAATTCAATAATTACAGAACCTCCTGGCACATAAAAGAGTGAAACTGGAGCCTAGAATGAAAGGAACTCTCTCTATTATAGTGCATTCAGTAGCCTTCTTGGTGTGCGTCATTATACAGATAACCTAAAATTTGATAAATAATCGTATTCAGCCAAATTTAAAAAGTCTATGAAATTAATAATTACCAGCTTCTTTTTCTAACTGAAAATACTTAAGAACTTTCAAAATGCTGATGTTTTTCCGTGTATCTAGGCATATTTTTGTATTAATTAAATAAATATAACAATAAGATTAATAATTACTTTACATAAATAATAATTGACCGTAAACAACGTACAGATCTACGAGAGCTGTCAGTTGAACAGTAGAAAAAGACGTAAGACAAATTGCCGCTACGAAAGGTACGTCTTCATCCTATTTTGAATGCGTAATTTCTCCCGATTCGTAGGTCGCGCTTGCGCGTATTCTAAACATCAACTAACCATTTCTTCCATCTTAATGTGTTAGACGGACATTAACAATCGATGACGCACACCAAGAAGGGTTTTGTATGAACTCTATATGTAATATTCTTAAGAAACTGAGTAGAAGAAAGATGCACATAGATTTTCAAGATCTCAAAACATACATGCAATACATTTCTGTAGAAAAAAGGGAAAATAGTGACAAAGAAAATGATAAAATTGTTTCTACACATCCTCGATCAACATCATACTTCGATTCCACTTTTTTTTCACGCGGTAAATATCTACCAACAACCAGTTCTGTTTATGCTAACGAATCTAACAATGCTTCATTAGTAAATATTGTTAAAATCCTTAATAAGATTTCTAGCTACCGGCAGAAATTCAAAATTAATGTGGGAAATAAGGAAAGACTTTTCAACATGACTTATGCATTTATGTAAATGAGGTAAGATACTTCCAAGGCGCAAGAGCTACAAGGTTTTATGCGATACAACGGTTAATTGATAGTATAGATATGTACTAGCGATGGCGAAAATATTTATCTACTTAAAGGATAATAAGTACACGGTCTTTGTATGGATAGATGCGAGTAAATTAATATTCAGCGTGACCGGAAAAATTGAAAACATTTTTATGTAAAAAAAGTCTAGTATAAAAGTTGTTTGGTTACAGCTGAATGTTTTTAATATTTCATCAAAAGTTCAGTTGCGTGCAAATTTAAGGGGATACAAAAAATAAAAGTTCTTTTTTAAATAGGACACACTGTATATTTTCACATTTTTGGAATGGTCTTTTTTTCTGATTTCAAAAATAAATATGTTACCCCTACCTCGTACCGTTTTTGAGTTATGAAATGTTGTAAATCTGAGTTTTAGTATTTACTATAAATATGAAAAAGATAATTTATTAAAGTAAGCTATGAAAATGACAATTAATATGTTTGATTACTGACATTTTTCATATAAAGTAATTAAAATGGTTCTTAGTAAGAAAGAAAAAGTCAAAATATATACCTATACAAAACAAAAAACAAAGATTTATTTAAGAGAATTTATAAATAATAACTGCACACGAAACGCAATATTTTGCTTTATAGCATACGTGGAGCGTATATAAAGGGGACCTGTATGCAATATTGAAGGCAACAGAATTTTGCAAACGCTCCTGTCAAAAAAAGTTTCTTATAATAACAGATTCGCTGAGTGCTCTTCAAAGCATAGCTCAAATCTACCAAGATTCAGCGCTTGTAACGAACATCAAAGAGAATATCCATCAATGGAAAGAAAAATTATCAACTTTTTGTGGGTCCCTTCTCACACTCAAATAACAGGCAATGAAGCAGTCGACCAAGCTGCCAAAGAAGCCCACCTAAATAATCCCACAATAGTAAATAAACAGCTGACTAGTCAAAGTGACCTGAAAGCTTTTTTCAAAAAATCAACAAGAGATGTTTGGCAAAAATTGTGGATTGGATCCGAGGCTAAGCTGAAACAAGTGAAACTCGATGTTTCCCCATGGAAGAACCTTAGTTTTACGCGGAGGCAACAAGTGATATTATCACGGCTTAGGATAGGACACACCAATATCTCCTGAAGAAAGAAGAAGACCCAATATGAGTAGTGTGTGTCAGGTGCAGTTAAGTGTCAAACATTTTCTTGTTGAGTGCCCTAAATATTATCACTATCGAAAAGTTTGTAATTTCAGCGATAACCCTAAAGAACTGTTAGGAGACTCTTGTAACGTCATAAACTTAATTACGTTCCTTCAAAATATTAATATAATTCATATTCTGTAAACAACACCTATGTAAATTGAAATTACTGTACCAATTTATGCATATTTGCTAATTACCTCGTTGTTGAAGCGAATTGCATAAAAATTCTTTTTTTTATATTCCATTTAAATAAAATAAAATAGTTATTTATGAGATAAGTGTTAAAAGTACATTTTTAAGGCACGCATGTGAAACTCACATGAATGCCTTAAAAGGTACTTTTAACACGTACATTATGCAATATTTTTCTACAAACGTTCAAAAAATGCAATAATACAGTTTGAATTAAATTTTAAAAACCTTTATTAAATATTTTGACGTTTGCTTTCAAAATTTGACAATTCACTTTTACCAGCAGTGCCATAAACATTTTAAGGCACTCAGTGTCTTAAAGTGACATTTTTGACAATTCACTTTTACCAGCAGTGCCATAAACATTTTAAGGCACTCAGTGTCTTAAAGTGACATTTATAAGAAAGATGTCAATTATCAAACATATTAGTTGTCATTTTCATAGCTTACTTTAATAAATTATCTTTTTCATATTTACAGTAATTACTAAAACTAAGATTTTAAACATTATTTCATAACTCAAAAACGGTAGAAGGTAGGGGTAACATATTGTATATTTTTAAATCAGAAAAAAAGTCCATTCCAAAAATGTGAAAATATACAGGATGCCCCATTTAAAAAACAACTACTATTTTTTGTATCCCCTTAAATTTGCACGCTACTGAACTTTTGATAGAATATTAAGAAAATTCAGCTGTAACCCAACAACTTTTATATGAGACTTTTTTTTCTAAAAGTAATAATAACGATGATATGGGGTTGGGTAATTTATAATGAATAACCCTGTACATGTACAATCAAAGCAATAAAATCTCGGTGAATTATATTTTAAAATTATGCGAAATTCTGTAAATAACTCTTGGCAAGCCAACACCAGAAATGTAGTTGAATAAGTGCATTTCATATGATATTTTAAATAACTCGACTCGACTGTTTTAATTAATTAATGCATAATAAGGAATACATTATTTATACATATAGTAACAAACCACAATTTCTAACAATAAATAATTCGATCTTCACGGTGTTATGATCGAGAATAATGGCTTACTTAGATTATGTTTTATTTTCTTATCTAAGAGTGCTGTTTTTGCATTTTTTTTTAATATTTAAAAGTTGCTATTAAGCCGGTCGACGTTCCTTGTGGCATTACTTATTATTTATTCTCTTATTTTTTTGGAATCAAACCACAATAATGTTTTTTAATTCGACGTTTCGGTAGCGTTCCAGCTACCGTTGTCAAGATTAACTAGTAATAAAATTAATAAAATAATGTTTGATCCCTATCTGACACAACGAAAAAATATGACAACTAGACAATCAATAATATTTTGAAGTTTAATGCCCGGTTGCACCAACCGACCGTAAAAACAGTCGATACAATAACCGTTGATCGACCGAATCGATGATTCTCCGATTTTTCAAAATAGCAGTTGCGCCAGAAAAATTTACAGTTGGTATTTGAACCGACCGTTGAATGTGAAGTGAGCGTTTGAACTATAACCCTACATTATACGTATTGTCAATGTCACATAAAATATAATATGGAAAGAAAAAAGAAAAGAAATTGAATTTAAAAATAAGTGTGGTTGCAAATTTACTTCAATTGTAATTAATTTATGTACCTAATACTACATTTGTATTATATATAATTGAAGTTAGCTCAAAATATATTTGTTACATTCGAATTTCAAAAAAAAGTGTTAATCAAATGAATTCGTAATGCATTCTCATTTCGTTCCCATTCAGAATCTTGATGTTCAGCTTCAATTTTATTTTCAATATGTTGATCCCAATCAATTTCAAAAATAGTTATCCTTTTCTATTGCTAAATTATGTAATACAGATGTGCCAATGATTACCCTTGATACATTTTCAACCTATATTTGCATTATCACAGATAAAACAGGAAAGCGTCGTTTCCAAATTCCGAACAGTATTTCAATATCATTTCTAGTAGATACTAATATTTGAGTTTTGATAATTATTTTGGGATTGTGTTTAGGAGTTACACAGTGGTGTCATTAAGTGGTTTGTGCACATGTACCCTCCGTTGCCTATCAAATCTCGGATAGCTTGCTACTATATCTGGAATCTTCAATATCACATCACCAATCAGTTGCACATTGATGGAAAATCAGCCCTTACGATTTCTATTAACAAAATCTTTATATGGGTGCAGTCAATTGCTCAGACAACACCAGGAAATCTAGCAAATTTAAAATTGCTGTTTCTTCTTTCTGAAATTTCTTCATTTGTTCTAGGCATTCCACTTGATAAAGCTATGTAGTACCCTACTCGATGCACTATTCTACACACTGTGCTTTTATGTATCTTAATAATATGATCACCGATAACTACTTGTTGAAATCAATCTGTGGCATAGTACTTCTTAACGTTATTAATAATAATTGATTCATAGAAGTCACTCCATTATTTTTTTCGGAACGTATTGAATATTCTCCAATAATTTACCATTGCTGGTTTATTGTTTCTTTACAGAAACGGTATCTTGCTTTAAATTGTTTGTTGTTAAATAAATTGAATGAATCACATCTCGGTCTTTTGTGTAATGTGTAATTTTCCGTAATGTTTCAATCGCAATGTGATACCACCTATGAATGATATTGAAAATATTGCCGAATCCGTTCCATTCCACAAAATCAAACAAATGTCATTAGAAAAATAGCGAGGTTATTACCAAAAACGGTCCGTATTTGCAATTATCGCCCGAAAACGGTCGGTTAATTCTATCCGTAAAATCAATCGATTGACGGACAGCTTTTGGGTGGTGCAACACGAAAGCTACGATTTACGGTTGATCGGCCGATTCAACGGACTGTTTTTTAGCTGGTGCAACCGGGCATAAGACTACAAAACTTTGTTGTCAAATTTTATTGAGGTCCATTCATAGTAGATCACATCTCTGGTAAAATGTGGAATGAAATATTTTATTTTATGACATTCTAACGATATGATAGTCCACTAGAAATGGAATCCAGTGAAGTGCACGTGCCAGGAACGGTTTTTATTGGGATAGCGCTTTTTTTCGCTTATTTTGGAAATCTTGTCAATAAAACGCGTTTGTTGTTACTTTTTTGTGTATTATTATTTTTGTTTTCAAAATATGTATAACTCAGTTTGGTGATTTTGTGTATTGAAGTGTGTATCGATTAACAACTATTCCAATGATAAATCATAAGAAAACCTGGATAAAAACTTATGATGCTATCCTGATAACACAGGTAATTGATTATTGGAAATTTCTCTTTCTAACATTGGTAACCAAATTTCAAATACTAGCTACACATTTATCTGCATTTAGTTGTATTAAAGAAAGCACTTTCTTTGATTTTTCGTCTTTTATTATTGGGCACTTTCAATATTATTTTTGCCGAATCCCATTGAATTTTATGCGCCTCTTTCCAAGCATGTTTGCAAATACCTGACTTTAAGAACTACCTATATAACCAGATTAGTTGGTGCAAACGTCAAAAACTGATATTGTTGTGGACAATGGTCCACCATTAACGGATCGTTGTGTAGTCACTACTTTCAATCAATGTTAGATATTCATTTTATCACACAGAATAAGTGAACTGTACGGACAAGATATTGATAATCGTTTAAATGAGACAAAAGATTTGTTTATGAACAGAACAAAAGGAATGTGTTTTGTGTTTACCGGTATCGATAATTACGTGGTAATATGATTTTGTTTGGTACCTCAAGAACAAAGGTACAAAATGAGCACGTGGGTTGGTTAAACAGTAATCAGAAGTTAGGAAGAACCATCTATCTATCTACAGATCGCGAGAATTCTATTCGAGACATACGATTTACGCAAGTGCAAGGAAAATATTAGAAAAACTACTAGAAAGAGAGAGAATAATTGTGCGCAGTCAACCATGGGCGGGTGTGTTCAGTGCCCCCCTATTTTAACAGCTGTTGCCAAATGTACTTATCTGTAAAAGTTATTCCCAATTTTTGTCGGCAACCATGTTAAATACCTATAATTGTTGAATCGAAATTTTTTATTTATTGCAAATTGTAATTTGTCCAAGTTTTTTTCTTCGGTCATATTATTTTATTCTTATTTGTGTTCATCTCACTTATTTTTCAATAGTCAATTATCAATCTCTATTTTCTCCCACTAAATACGGCGTTATCCAGTGTTAAAAGTCAAATGCAAAATAAGTTATTTATTCCTTAGAAAGTACCAAACATTCTAAACTGGCAAAACTGCTTTTATATCAGGTAACTGGAACTGAACACACGCCCAGCGCTGACTTATTCTTATCTCTCTTTCAAGTAGCTTTTCCCATATTATCCTTGTCGTACTTGTGTAAATCGTATGTCTTGAATAGACCACCAACTAACTCAAATATAAATCTGGCTGGTGCTAATAGGTATTACGAAAAAAATCAAGTATATGAATAAAGACAAAAAAAGTCGACGTGTAGGCGATATGAATGTTTTGAAAAAAGTAAAAAAAAGAAGACTTCGTCATTTGCTATTTGAATTGTGATATAAATGATAACCTTGGATCATTTTTGCGTCCAAAAAAATAAAAAAATTTGTTAGTCAAATATCCCAGTAAATAAATCAATATTATTTCGGATACGTTCATGTTACTTTAAAGAAACTAGATTTTTTCCGCTATAAATAAGGTATAGTCAAAAGCGCTCTTATCGTGCGGGTTCAAAGGTCACTAACCATATGTATCAAATCAGAAGACACAGAGGTTACCAAAATGTGAGATTATAAATATACCCGGAGAAAATAATGATGGTTGATGTTTCCTGCACACTGGTTGACGAATCTCCACTTTTTCATTCATTCTCGAAATAACCTATCAGATTAAGTTCAATTTTTTTTTGCTTGAGGATACAAAATACCGGAAAATTGCTTCTTATTATTCATATTGTCACTTTGAATTGTTTAAGTGACATAACTGACATTTAAATAAAAACTTCGCTGGTGAAAGACTTTTTAGAATAGCTGAAAACTAATTAGATATCCTTTTTTCTCCCGTCGAAATTGCAAATTCTGTCTTATTCATCTTACGGATTTTATTTAGAAGTTATGATTAAACGCAATAAAAGAAAACAAAAACGGTGAGTATGTCTTTGTTGAATCGTATGACCCGCATGATAAGACTGCATTTGACTTTAGATGTTTTGATTTAATAATGCCCAAAAGTTTTGGATCATATCAATGGAAATAGTAGAGGGGCTTCTGGAATAATACTCCATAAAAGACCAGAACCCACGACACGTGAAGGCTTACGGTTTAATGTGGAAAACAAGCAGAAGCAAGCCCAATACCCAAACTTGCTAATCGAAGCTGCAAGGGACTATAATTGAGCCAGCCATTTCAATATGTACAGGGTGGATCAAAAATCTTGTAGCTTTGGGAAAAAAAAAATGTCTAATTGTACAGACGCTTCATTAAATTGCTTATTTATTGACACTATGTTGTTTCAAGTTCATTATGCATGGTGCTACACGTTTGACCCACAATTCTCAAAAAAACATTTTTCGAATGTGTAAAATTTTTGTTGTGTATTCATAACATCCCCCTAGAAAATTAACAGCAAAAACTACCCACTAACAACCCTCGCGGCTCTCTTGGATCCTATCATCAGACCAGAACACAAAAGACAAACGAGGGGTTCAGTCGGACATGTATAAAATTAATCTTAACTATGTGTGTAAGAGAGAGATGGGACTTTGAACGGTGATTAGGTATATGAAGAGTAAGAGAGAAACAGATATAGGATTTTGTAAAAAGATGGATGAGTGCGCTCGAGAGGGGTTGAAGATGGGGGACGACGATTGATCCTTATACAGAGTACAATTGCTCGGTCACGAACTAATAAAAGGATAATAATTTCAAGTTGCGGAAATGTCCATAATTCCCGTTTATTTCAAGATAAAGTATTCTTTAAGTTGGCACTGACCTCGGATTCCCGAGATTGTTTAGAGCTTTTGTCAATGACATTTTAAAATGAAAATAACAAACACACATGCTACTGAAATTTATGCCGGTGGCAAAGCCTCTTGTGCCGCCGGCCTAGTTTGGTGAACTCTATTTTTAAGACAAAAATTTTCAGTGACAAAGCCATATTGTTTTCCTCCTACCCCTATAGAAAGTACACACTTTCCTCCCTAGGGAGGAAAGTATTTTTCCTCCTCCTCATTTCAAGTAAGTTGTAAACGATGAAACTTGTGAATTCATTATATTCATATTGTTTCCATAATTTCTAGAACATCCTGTATATCCTGTTTTTTGGTAAAAATCAAACATTAATGTTACTTCAACGTAGTTGTTCAATACAAATTTCAACTTCAGGAATCTTAGATATATACGTTTTTTGAGTTCAGAATAAGAAAAGCATAATATCAAAGTCTATATATATTCCAATATATTGGAATATATAGACTTTGATAATATGCTGTGGCTCACTGACAGTAAACACGGCGATTGACTTTTGAGGTGCAAAGTCGCTACATTCATTAAACTTAGTTGAATTTTTGAAAAATGGAGAGCGATTCAAGTGATTTTGAATTTCCAAATACACCACCTAATATTAAGGAACAAGCCAACATAGCGTCATTAACCTTACTACCACAAAAATCTAAAGACAGGTATAAAAAACAATATGCACAATATAAGCAATGGGCTGAAGACAACAAGATACATAAATATTCAGAGAATGTTTTATTGGCATATTTTTCACTACAAGGAAAATCATAAAAAGCTTCAACACTTTGGTCTAAATATTCAATGCTACGCACAATGATAGAAATGAAGGACAATGTCGATATTAAATATCCAAAGTTGATTGCATTTCTAAAACGTCAAAATGCCGGATACAAACCAAATAAAGCTAAAACTTTTACAAGAGAAGAAATAAATACATTCTTAATGGAAGCCTCCGATGATGTTTTTTTATTAATGAAGGTAAGAAATGAAATCCCATGCAAATAATTTAATTTTTGATATAAAATATTCATAGGTAGTCCTTGTTATTGGAATTTCTGGAGCATGTCGATGTGATGAGCTTATTAAAATGACTATGGATGATATTGGAGAGAAAGACAATCTTTTAGTCATAAATATCCACACTTCAAAAACGTATAAACAACAAACTTTCGTTATCAATACTACAACAGGTAACGGCCCAAATTTTGTTCAAATCGTTGAAAAGTATATCTGTCTACGTCCTAAAACTGAGCATAAACGATTGTTGGTATGCTTTAAAGCAGGCAAATGTATAAATCAAGTGGTTGGCAAAAATAGTATATCCAAAATACCACAAAAAATTGCAGAATATCTCAATCTTCCAAATGCCAAACATTACACAGGGCACAGTTTCAGAAGAACTTCAGCAACTCTGTTAATAAACGCTGGTGAGGATAGTTTAGCTCTAAAACAGCATGGCGGTTGGAAAACAAACCAATATGGCAGAAGGTTATGTAGAACAATCTTACACAAAAAAAAAAAAATTTCTGATCAAATTATGGGAAATAATGTAGAACCTGAACTTGATCAAAATCAGCCAAGCACTTCTAGAAGTTACCACCATTACAATGTGCTAAGCGAAAATATTTCAAATACTAAAGCTCCTGTTCAAACCCTTCTTCCAATGGTGTTCATGTAAGTGCTGCTCAAAACTACAGATTCAATATTAATATAAATAATTCTAAAATATAGTTAAACAATACTATGTAATTAATTGTATAACATATATTGATAAATTTGTTTAATAAATAATTCTTGTGTTCTTAATTATATTCGTTACCTATTTGTGTCGTAAATAAATTTTCAAAAAAAGGTGGGTAGGAGGAAAAATCGTATGTATCACATGGGAGTAACGTGCCTTTTCCTACCTTGGATGTTTACTGCCCTCCGCATGGAGGAAAAGTGGCACTTTCCTCCCTAGTAATACAAATAGCTATTACAGTTTTTGGTAAAAATAATGAAAGCTTTGGAATTTCAAAAGGATGTTGAAATATATTGTTTTCTTTCTATTCAAACATTGACAATTTTCATGGACGTCACCTGTCACTCGATAAAAAGCAAAAACCGAAAAATCGCTAAAAAGTTACTAGATTTTCGCAGTGTTGTCAAATAAACAATGCGTTAAGCGTCTCAAGTTGTGTATTGACCAAGGCTTTCTAGGTCCACTTATACCATCCCCAATGTTTTGTTTTGTATCCATCGGTGAACCAGATGATTTCTCCAGAATTACCTAGATGCATCACCTGTTCGCTGGATGGGATTATGATATTCACTCTCTCAGTGAATATGTTCCCCGGTGTCATACTATCAAAGCAGTAAGCACAACTTATGAAAGGCTTGTCTAAACGTTGAAATTTATTGATTTCATCCCAAACGATCAATATATCGTGACAAATAAAACTATGCTTCATTGTAACATAATTTCTGAAAAGAACAAAAGATGCTCCCATGTGGAGTGAAGTGAGGGTGGCCAACCCTCCGTAATTGGAAGTAAAGTTAACGTTTATCAAGCACAGAGTACTTCCTTTTCGGCCGATACATAATGGCACAGCTGCTCTAGACTTTATTATTACACTTATTAAAGGGTATGAAAAGCTGATGATACATTTTCACACGAACGGTCATCAAGAGATATAGTTTTTAATTTTAAATTATCAAAATTTCCATGTCTAGTTTTAAATTTAATTAATTAGTATTGAGGTAATCAATTATGTAAACTCGTATAAGCCAAGTTTGTGCTAACCAGACCTACCAAACACACCCTAAATATTTGCTTATTACTTAAAATTACAAGTTTTGATTAAGTAATATCTTTATCTTATATATTCGCCATATTAAAATTAAAAATAAAAAGAACGAGATCGTTATTGCAATATTCATTTCTATGCACCTGTTAATCAGATTACGATCTGTAATAAAACTGATTAAGCGAGGGGAGAATTTTCACTTAGAGTACTGTTGATAACATTAATTAGTGCCATTAAAGTAGGGCTATTCATATTAGAGACTTGATGGTATGATAACGTTTACATTTTACGAGTGCTTCTTCAAGTATAATGACGTACATTATTTACTAGTGAATAATGGGTGTGGATAATAGGTGTGGATAATAGGTGTCAATATACACATCACAAGATAACAAATACAGACCTCTAAACCATTGCGCCACGGAGACATACAGATCACGAAAAATCTTATGGAACCGTCCCGACTACACAAGTAGGACAAGGAAAATATGAGAAAATCAGCTTAAAAAAGAGAGAAAGAATAACTGTGCGAGGCTTTGTCTCGAGCGGAATAAGGTGCAAGTCTTATAAATATCTTCACCACCATGGTGTATATACTATATTTTTTCCACTACTATCCAAATTTAGGACAAAAATTGAAAATAATTCACAAACGCACCACGGGAAGCGTTTACTCCGTCGTCTGACTGACAAGTACATTTTCAGTTTTCGATATAATATGAACGTACTCGTTATGTCATCAGTCATTTTTGGTTGAGCGCGAAATTTAAACTAGAAGTATTTTCATTCAAATAATTTTATCTTGACAGGTAATTTCAAGCAGCAAATATGTTAAAGACAATCTCTTGGGTATACAAAATTATGTTGCACAAGATTTTGTTGAACTACTATCCTTGAATTCTCAAAATATTTGATTTTGTCCATTAGTGACTGTGATGTATGTATACAAATGGATATTTGTATTACCCTGTATAGGTATTTTATATTTAATTCAACAAGGTATTATTGCTTATCAGTTTTGGAACTAAACTAAAAAAGTGGTTCTTTTATTTTTAATATATGTTCTGTTGTACCAGTCCTTAATTTTATATAGTATGGAATAAATCTCGGAAATGAGCAGTTGTATATATAGTAATTATTTAATAACTCATAAAATATCTACCCATCATATTGTGGTCAATATGTTACAGTGACCTAGGTTGATGATAGAAAAAAATATTAACCACTAATAGAGAAATTCAACTTCTCAGTTGGCTAGAACAAGCAATAATTGTCAACTTCACAGCTAGTAGTTAAAAAGAATTTTACCTACGACCCCCCCTGTAATCAGTCAATAACACACAGTCGGTATCAATGTAATGACGTCTATTACGCACTGTAAAAAAAAGCACAGCTGTAAAGTAAATCGCACGGCTTACCTAGCAACATCTTAGTAACTGTCAATAAACGTCGCCATTTTATTCAAAATTTACTATTTGAAAACATTCGATATGGCCACGTTTAACTATGAAAAGCCCAAAAGGCTAAGTAAATGTATTGATTATAATTGAAAAATGGACTTTCAATTATCAACAATATATTAATATTGATTAAACGTCAGTTCATTAATGTGCTTCATTAATGTGCTTCATTAATGTGCTTCTTTCATTGGTAATAGAGTAACTGTTATTTCTTATGCTTCTTATAAAAAATACAAGTACAAGTAGGTCGTAGGTAAAGTATAGTAGGTGACTTGTGTTGTAAAGCATTTTACGCACTCACGGAAATGCGCAGGTGTTTCCTTAGTTGACAGTGGCCAGTCAGAAATCCTACTGTTAAACGTAGATTTTTCCTGGTCATCGCCAAAAATTTCTAAGACGTCAGCTTCCCAGGGTCGTCCTGGCAAGACTGCATCCTTTGATTCCATCCCATCTCCTAAGGGATTGAGCATGAGTGTAACGTTTAGATAGTTCCACAATTGTCATAGTCGTTAAGCCGTAGGTGTCACTGGGTCCTAAAATTTTTAGTCCAGCCGCTTCCCTGGCTAAAGAATCGGCAATGCGATTACCATTACTCCTGTCATGTCCTTTAACCCACCTCAGGATAATATTCTTATCTGCCGAGGCGGTAATAATCAACGTCTTCAACTAAACTACATCGTGTAGCATCTTATAATTCATTAATGTTTTCAGTTGCCGAAAATTCTTCGACCCATCATTTATTTTAAATAGACAAATTAAAATGTATGAGTTGGCTGTTCGGATACACGTTACAGTTCCGATAAATCATATGTAAATTAGTTACATGCCTCGATCGATCTTGTATGTGTATCAGATATATATATTGTATTTGTGTATTTTTCATGTAAAACTATGCCATGATTTTTTTTGGTAGTGATTACAGAGAATGAATACCAAGATATAAGTGAATTAATCTGCATGAAAAATACAGTTTACCTATTTTTATGGAATATTTTCATTTTCTACGTAAATTAGACACTAATAGAATTTAGTTTGATGCTATTATAACACGCCCAAAACGCAAATTTCTATAGTTAGATCTAATCCTTAAATGTTTTGTTGAGTTTTGGGAATATGGGAGCCGCTTGGGGTCCACCGAAACAGTCTATGAGAAAAAAAGTTTGTGAGCTCCTGCTCTAACCCTTTTCCAAGCTGATACTTTGGAGAAATTTGATTTTTTTAGCGATACCTATTCAATTTTATGAGTAAAAAGTTTTGGGAGCCTCTGCTCTAACCCTTTTCCATGCTGAAACTTAGAAGAATTTTGATTTTTTAGCGAATTTACTTAATTTCATGAGAAAAAATGTTTGGGAGCCCCTGCTCTAACCCTTGTCCAAGCTGATACCATGCTGTACTTTGTAGAAATTCGTTTTTTTATTAATACCTACTGAATTTTATGAGAAAAATTGTTTGAAAGCCCCTGCTCTAACCCTTTTCCAAGCTGCTACTTTAGGGAATTTTGATTTTTTTGCGATACCTACTTAATTTTATGAGAAGAAAAGTTTGGGAGCCCCTGCTCTAACCCATTTCCAGGCTGATACTTTGGAGAAATTAGATTTTTTAGCAATACCTACTTAATTTTATGAGAAACTAAGTTTGGGAGCCCCTGCTCTAACCCTTTTTGAAGCTGATACTTTACAGAATTTTGATTTTTTAGAGATACATACTTAATTTTATAAGAAAAAAAGTTTAGGAGCCCCTGCTCTACCCTTTTCCAAGCTGATACTTTGGAGAAATTTGATTTTTTAGCGATACCTACTCAATTTTATGAAAAAAAAGTTTGGGAGCCCCTGCTCTAACCCTTTTCAAAGCTGATACTTTAGATAATTTTGATTTTTTAGCGATACCTACTCAATTTTATGAGAAAAAAGTTTGGGAGCCCCTGCTGTAACCCTTTCTCAAGCTGATACTTTGAAGAATTTTGATTTTTTAGCGACACCTACTCAATCATATGAGAAAAAACTTTGGGAGCCTCTGCTCTAACCCTTTTTCAAGCTGATACTTTAGATACTTTTATTTTTTTAAAGTTTGGGAGCTCTAACCATTTTCTAAGCGGATACTCTAGAGAATTTTGATTTTTTAGCGATACCCACAGTTGTCAGAACCAAATATGAGCCCCGGAAAATATGCGAACTAAAATAAAGTCATCGCAAGCAGCCAATCAAGAGTCAATGTTAACGATTGTCCATTAGTAATTGTTAAATATAATCGAAATAATATGACCGAGTGATTTCATCAACATACATCATTTTATTCATTCTGTATCAGTGTTGTCAATGCGAGGATGCTTATCCGATTTGTAGACAATTTCACTTATTTGGATCCAATAGTTTTTCGAATATTTTCTAGAAGGGATATATAAAATGGCTATTGTTTTTGGGGATTTTCCATATTGACTGGGGTCGAAGACTTTATTTAGATAACCAATGTGTCCTTTTGGTATTTTCGACAAATTCTGATAATTTGAATAGTAAGTTCGGGTAATTTTCATTTTTGGATCTGCAACACTGGACTATAACCAGTTCATATTTTGTTGCTTTCCATAGAAACTTGACCCTTCTTTTTCATGACATTAATACAGTCATGTAATTTGAAAATATAGACATTTAGGGCAAACGGTAGTTTTAGTTTTAGTCCAATATAAATTTTTTTATTAATATTTATTTAGAGCTACATTTTTAGCAAGTTTGACTTTGTTTACATATCTCTTAACAGTTGACATTTATGGTATCGATATTTGGTTATCGATTCAAAATATCGAATTGTTACTACAAAAATACAGCTACAGCGACATGAAGAACACGCCCACCAGGGCTCACGTTTGCTTCTGCCAAATGTACTTAATTTTATGAGAAAAAAGTTTGGGAGCCCCTGCTCTAACCCTTTTCCAAGCACATACTTTAAATAATTTTGATTTTTTAGCGACACCTACTTAATTTCACACTCTAAAACTACCTTCCTTTCATCCACCACATCAGCAATCTCTCGCGTAAAAGATTATAGATTACATGCCTTTAAAAACTTCATCCAACTTTATGAAGCTGGCTATAAAACTACTTTAAAAAGACTTTTTGATGACGATTTCGTTTTATTCCCAACTTTCATAAATGCATATAGATGGAGACTGTGTGCAAACAAAACGCTTTACCAGACATAAAAGAAGGACTACTGAAATGAAACGTTTTAAATCAGAAATCCTACCACACGAAATGAATGCTTGCCATAAAAATGTAATTTATGGAGTAATCACGTTGTATACCCACCTTAACGTGAACGGCTCCGTAAGAAAACGATTTTTTCATACTCGTGAAAGAAAAAATATAATTATATATTTATGTTTGTTTTAATTGATTTTAATGTATATGGGTATTAACATAAAATATAAATAAGAATGTATATTATAACGAAAGTTTCGATTCTGAAAGTCAAGGTTAGTGTGAAATATCAGCTGAGGCTTTACAGTTATCTATTGACGCAAGAAATACGTGTGTTTTGAAAAACTTTATCACTTTATATTTCCTGGGAAATTAAATTAAAACTATATTCAATTAAAATACGAATTTAAAAAAAAAAGTTACGAATTTAAAAAAAAAAGTGGTATAGTCTGTTTCTTATTGTCTGACAGCACGCGAAAAGGTCACAGATGCTAGTCAGGTAGTAAACCATAAGCGTCACCGTTCATCTAAGGAATTTATTTACTATTTAATTTTATACGATCTGATATATAAAGGTAATATGAATCTAAATTCGGTTAGTTAAAACAACTTGATAATTTCCAAGAAACATTACAATAGGTGTGTTCTTTTTGACTGAGATCTCAGTTAATCTCAGCTCACATCGGTAATGTGCGCGTTCTTTTTGATTTACTCACTTCGAAGTGAGCTGAGATTTTTCCTCCCCCTTCACCGATGCTGAATGTGATGTAAGGGGGTATCAGTTGGACTTGAGTCGGAAATAAAGTGGAGGGGATGAATCAAGCGTGGTTATTGGAGATCTAGATTCCAGATAGGTTATGTTTATATGTTTTATGTCTCTTATTCACGCATGTGACGGCAGATCTCGCGTTTCAATTGAGTAGGTCGTTCTTTTTGGTGCTTACTCACATCACTTTATCTCAGATCACTTCAACTGAAGTGAGCTGAGATCTCAGTCAAAAATAACACACCTAATAGGGTCCTACTAGGGATTGTCCTAATGACTACTTAGAAATTTTGCAGGTATATACGGTGAAACTTGGTCTCGCCCAAATTTGTATACTTTGTTTTGTCAGAGTTCCATAAGTGTTAACTGTGTTGTGAAAAATGTCTTCAAGTTTCACCCCAGTAAAGTGTAAGAGCGTGCTTAGCTTACAAACGAAGACTGTAGTGTCTTCGGATGATTCTTGTATGGCCAGCGAAGAGGATGATACTATAGATTGAATTTTATATTTCCTATAAATGGTATGTTTACTTTACTTGACATACATGTCAATAAATTTGAATTATGAAAATTAAACTATATTTTCTTTAATTAATTTAATTTAATAAAAATGAAAATGTAACTTGTTAATAGGCCTGAACGAATGAATTTTATTTCATCTGTAATGTCGACCGAATCTAATTAAATAAGCAGAATAAACTAATATCGTAATCTCCGCCACTGCAGCAATATTTATCGTTTATCTGGCATTGTTCAGTTTTATTACCATATTGTATTTTGAGCTGAAACAGGGATATATAGATAACCAATACAGACACCTACTTGTTTTGCATTAGAATTTTAGTATTTACTGGAAAAATTCTTAGGATCATTCTGTAAAATATAAATTTCTATTTGAATATTTAATGAGGCTACTGTGCTGTCAGACATTAAGAGTATAAAAGGGAATCAAGAATTTCTTCAACATAAATTTTGCATTCCAAAGAAATTACGATTAATTACTAAACCCATCCCTATTATCCAGACTTGTTTGTTCGATAATACCAGACGGAGTTGTAGGGAACCGGGATATCACCAATCGTTGCCACGACTCTCACAATATGATGCTACTGTAGAATAACTAAAACCGTTGAATATGCGTCCAATATCTTCTTCCTACATACATTCTTACACAAATGCAACGTGTTTTCAGTACAATACTATCTTTTATATTTCAATTTTTTTCAAACAAAATCACTGACGAACCGAATTTTGAAGTAAGAGCAGAAAAAGAAGAGATAGAAAAGGGAAACTTTGATAATTTTCTAGTGATTACAGTATTATCTAGACGTTTCGACAATATTGCTCGATTTTTTATTATGAGGGGTGAAAGAGAACTAGCACGCGCGTCTAGATCACCCTCTGGTGAAGTGTTTTCCGTCTCAAGATATCCAGTGGTGCAACAACTTGGGAAATGGGTGTGACCTATTTTTAACGACCTTGTACATGACGTTTTGTATTATTTCTTGTTGACTTTTTCTTTTCAATACGTCTAGACACAGACATTATTTTTGAATGTAATTGTGTGTTGGAAATAGGAGTGAAAATAAGTATAGTTCATATCGGTGCACGCGAATTACCGTCAGGTTCCTTAAAACCCGGCGTGAGTGAGGTTGGGTACGTCACACCCGAAAAGTTTCTAAACGCAGATATTTTAATGTTACTGTTGCCATGCAACTCCTGTCGTTTCAGTAGCTGGAGGTAAATGTGCAAGTGGTGAGGTACAGTATTGAGTTTAGTGTTGCGCCTTGCGCCGGCGGCGACTGGGGTACGGGGCGGCTGCGGTACGTCATACCCGACCTCGTAGTCGGTGTTACATTTTTATGTATGTAATTTTGGTGATCTATTACATGATCTCACAAGACTTTTCGGTTTCTTTTTTATTTATAATAATTAGAATACACTATTGTTATTATGTTGATTTACCAAAGTTGGAATTTTGTTAGATTTTTATGCCAAAAGAAGTTAATTTCCTAAATTTGTATTTTTCAAAGAAAAAATAATGCTTTTCAACTTAATGTTGGTATTTTATTTATTCATCTCGTTGAATAGTTACTATTATTAATATATCTTAAGCATAAATGCTTATTACACAATCATAGTATCAAAAATTTAACATCAAAATTTTGGGTATATCGTACCCACCTCATAGCTGGTGTAACAATTTCTCACCTCATTCACGCCGGGAATGACCAATATAATACACATGAGTTCCCGTCCGACACTTGCAGGTATCTTAATCCCGCACTCGAATTGCCGGCCAGTTTATTTAATGTGTTCTTTTATCGGGACTGCCCTAATAGTTTACCCTGGCGGGGTTAGGTTAGGTTAGGTGTCTTATTATTCCTGAAATAAATGTACAAATACCTTTACCATTTAATTTATTTTACATTTCCTTAATCTCCTTAATTTTGTGTGTATCTTGTTGCGCGCAATTCGGGTACTAATTTTGGTGTTTAACTCGTATTCAGGTAAAAAATGACAGACAAAGTACAGACCTGACAAGAACTGTCAGTGGAACTGTCACAGACCTGCCTTTTTTACATTTCTTCCAAGGTAATCTGTTAGAAGGACATTAACAATCGATGACCATTGTAGAAAAAGTTATACAGGCTAGTCTTAGAATTCTGGAGTCTACCAGATGTTGTGCCTTAGTACTATGCGGAAATTTATGTGGAATGGGGCAGCTTCCTCTTCCATTTCACATAATCTACGTTCTTTTTGCTCCACTAGTTTGATCTTCTCGAGGCAGCAGGATCCAGTTAGGATAGCTGTCAAAACCAATGCAGTCTTACTCTTACACAAGAAGGAATGGGATACCTACATCGTTACCAGATTTGTAAAGAACTGAGACAATCAAATACTATCCTGGGGGATGTTGAGTTTACTCCAGAGCACTGAGCCTAAGGATTAAGTGGGGAGTGAGAAAAAATACCGGCGTGGTTCAAACAAAACTGGCTGGTACCTCAATTGCCACAAAAGAACTAACCAGAAAAATAATTTCTGGCACAAACATAACAATCTGCACTGATAGTAGACAAGCCCTATTAGCCTTGAACAGACAACGTGTTATATCGGGGCTAGTACTAGAGTGTCACCATGATTTAGCTAACGCCTCGGAAGATAACAATATTATCCTGAGGTGGGTTGAAGGGCACGACAGGAATAAAGGTAATCGCATTGCCGATTCTTTAGTAAGGGGAGCAGCTGGCCTAAAAATTTTAGAGCCCACTGACACCTACGGCCTAACGACTTCGACAATTGCGGAACTAGCCAAACGTTACACCCATGCTCAATCCCTTGAGAGATGGGATGGAATCAAAGGATGCAGTCTTGTCAGGATCACCCTGGGCACCCTGGGAAGCTGGCGCCGAAGAAATATTGGGCGATGACCAGGGAAAACCTACGTTTACCAGTAGGATTTCTGACTGGCCACTGTCAACTAAGGAAACACCTCCATACTATGTGGCTAGTGGACACACCTCTATGCAGGATGTGTGAACAGAAAGATGAAACTGCCATGTCTTATGCGAGTGTCCGGAGTTATCGTCAATAAGAGAGTGTGTGTTCAGTGAGTCTTGGCCTAAACCTGCCGATATAAAGGAGATGTTTCCTAGGTATCTGTCCATCTTCCTGGAAAGGGCAGGGGATGGACCATGACCTGGGAGGACAACTCCTCAGGAGGATGTACAATGGGTCACATGTGGCCCAAGTGCTTTGGGCCTATACTCACCCTCCCCTCTCTACAGATACAGAAATACTATCCTGGGACACTGCAATAAAGCAGGTGTAAGCACAAATGGATGCATAGGCCGAAATGCTAACTGATGTCTTAACATTCCTGAATGGTCACCTCAAGAAGCTCAAACTAGTGGAGAAAAAACAATGTAGATTTAGTAGAATGTTTAAGATTATTTTCGTTAGTTCATCAGCCGATTTCCTTCATTCCTTCTTATCCAATTTGTCCTGGAACCCACAGTAAGATCTCAAAATCTTCTTATTTTCATCCTGCGGATTTTTTTTTAAATATATATATTCAATCCTGATGCTATTAATTAAATTTTTTTAGCCAGGACGTGTTTTATTATTATTATTATTGAGAAAAACGGTATAATTATAACATTGTATAAAAAAAGCGTGAATGAATCGTACGCACGTACAATGTAGTGTACACACTATATTATTGTACGACCAGATATTATAAATCACTCTGTAGTGTCAATAAACGATTACTCAATACAGGAATTTTATCTTACAAAATGTAAACAACGATCTCATTGTTTGTTTTCGATGATAATAATCGACGTCGCTGGTCTTCGAATCTCTCGAATTCAAACCTAGAGATGAAGTTATTCGTTTTGATTTGCGTTATAATTTAACTGTATAGAAAACATTTTTGAAGATAGCTAGGTTGAAAATCTAATTTTGAACTACGAAATACTGAGATAGAATATAGATATACATATTGCGAAAAAGCTTTTCGAACATTTACACAAGTACGACAAGGAAAATATGAAAAAAACAGCTTGAAAGAGAGAAAGAATAATTGTGCGCGGTCATCGAAGGCGTGTACTTAGTTCCAGAGGCTGGCCGAATGTTCATCGCCTTCCTATTTTAACCGCTGTTGCTAGAAGCGCAGATTAATTTGTACAAATGATATTTTTGTCTCGTTATCGTTGACTTTTTTTCGAGCTCATACACTATTAGGTAAAACTAAACACTTTCATCCGGCAACATTGTCTTTTACAAAGAGAATTTACTAGTTGGTGGTATTCAGTATGTTCCCAACATGGAAGGAGTGAGCGTGTTGAAGAAATAAAAAAATACAATCGTTATTACGTAACCTGTACATCTTAAAATTCATTTTTGTCAACTTGACCGTTTCTGACCTAATAGTGCATGCGCAATACAGATATATGCGACATGTAAGACAAAGTCTCGGTTAATGGTACCTTATAAAGAAGGAAAGGGATCGAATCCCGATGGTTTTGCTTCTTCAATGTCAGAAGTGAGATTCTGATCTACGAAATGTCAGCATGAGGCTATAATGTGATGTGATAGTGAGAGGGGGTGACTGGAATTTGCGTCAGGTTCACCAGAAGAACGAGATAGACATAGGCAGGCAAAGCATCAGGCTCACGACCGAGTGAGGTGTAGGCACAAACGTCAGGATCAGCACTCTAGGTACCTCGAGGTGTAGAACGCATTCCCGGTTAATGGAGCACAACATTTAAGGGTAGGAGCCGCCCGAAGCGCAGAGGTTACGTAATGGTTTCGCGCTCAATTTGGACGGGTTTTGAGTTGCTTAGCGCAAATGGATTAAGGGTACTAATACTAGGATGCGTAGGGGGTATGCACGCATGTTAAAGCGTGGGATATTTTGGACGAAATAGAACAGAATCGGGAATTTAGTACTAGAAGATTCGTATCCCTATCCTGCAATCTATAAATTCTCCATATGTAATATAATTTGTAATGAAACAATGAAACGTTTCATTTTAAAAAAAGCTGATTCAATGCTAGATGGGGTTTCCCCTGTTTCTCAAACTGGTTAATGGACAAAAAAAATCCATACCTATATTTTTGAGTCCATACGATTTTTGTTTTTGGGACTACTTAGGTTAGGTTAGGTTCTATGTGAGTGGGTCCTTCTCACTCTTAGGGATTACAATTCACCCCACAAGTCTGTGCTTCTAACGAAATCCATGGTTGTATTTGGTGATACTAAGTCCAAAGCTGGGCATGAGCATAGTATGTGCTCCGCAGTTTCGTCCTCCAAATTACAGAACCGACAGTCCGAGGTCTGAACCAGACTCATCTTCTTCAAGTGGTAATTTAGTCGACAATATCCTGTGAGCAGTCCCGACAGAATGCGTAGGTCTTTTCTACTCCATTCCAGGATCTGCTTATTTTTGGAACTTTAGTTCTTTACGCCAGTTTGAGCGACCAGGGGTCGCGACGCAAAAGATCTGACCGTTACGCGTTACGTTACGCTACGTTATGTTACATTGCTTCGTTATGTGCCTTGCTTGCGTGCTTGTGCCTCCTTAGTCTCTCTCTCGTTTACGAAGCAGCGATTCATAATAATATGCTCCTGCCCGGATTCGAACCCGGGCCGCTCGCGTGCAATGCGAGCGGGGAATCGAACCCGGGTCTACTGCGTAAGAGCCTGGTATGCTTACTACTCAACCACCAAAGAATATGCAAATCGTTTATCTATAACGTCAGATGTATTACATAATTTTTGCTTAAAAGGAACTAAAGTTCCTACCGTGTGTCCCGCGACACGTTCTACTTTTTGTACTCGGGTAGTATTTGGGACTAGTTGTCTTCCATAAATGTCAATATAAACTAAAGACACATAATAAACATCTAGCAATAAAACACATCTATTAAGAAAAATAACCGTTATTTTTCCCTTCGCATCTCTAGAGACGAAAATACTTTTAAACGTTAATACGTAACACGGCGGCTAAAATAAACTTATTACACCAGTTCGACAACGCAAATGCATCAGACATTTCCTTTGACCGATTCTGAGAATTTCAGTATTTCACAGACGCACAGGAAGTGCTATACTTTTTTTATTTAAAAATACTCCCAAGGCATACAAACAGTCTTGAGTGTTACATAAATACGATTTTCAAGGTACCAGTATGTTCATTTAAAAATGATTTAACCAAATTTTTTTACTTTTTTTTGCCGTTTAAAGTTTGTTTGGGAATTATGACTGTTTTATTTGGTTTGTGGTTTGGAGGATCTTTAGGTTTAAAATGTGCTTTTTCAAAAATTTCACTACACTATTTGTGAATTATTTATCCCCAAAAAACCCTCATGAATATTCAGTGTTTTTCTATATGGTAGGTATGAAAAAATTTCACGATTTTTTATTATTTTTCCTCTAATGCTGGTAAGAATCGCTTCAAAATTAATTTCTGTAGTTAAAATTGTCATAAATTTTGAAGATATTTATTTTTCACAATTCATATATGCAAAATTTTCACTAGTAATACCAC
>CAJUYI010002587.1:16660-30093 GCA_910591695.1 Galerucella pusilla | reverse complement strand
CATTTAGTCTTTCAGCTAACTTATTATTAGGTGTATTAATGTAAGAACAACCCCAAAATTTGGTGTATGGGTATATATAGGGTTGTAGACCTAGAAAAGGAATATTGACCTGCCTATAGGAATCTATGCAATAAATGTGGATATAGATGTAGATATGTGTAGTTTCAACCAAAGAAGTGCTCGATCTGTACTGTCAAATGCTCAACGGAAATCTACAAAAACAGCATAAACCTACTTTCTATGAGGATGCCTAAGAAAGTTATTTGCAGAAGGGAAGTTAAAATGAAAATATTATCCAAACAACCCCAATTCGAAGTCCGAATTGTGATTCGGTGAAAATGAAATTATTTTCGCACCAATTGCATAAGCGATTTCATCGTATTAACGTAAACACTTTGGCACAACATTGATATACCTCGATAGTTATTAGGATCCGGTGATGGTCCTTTTTGAAAAAATTGCTCCGTGCCAACGAGAAGGAGTAATTTCTGAATTTGGAATTATCTTTATAAATGACAAATAATAACCGCCAACTCTGCGGTAAGTGCTTGAAAAACTCATAACTAATATCATCTTTACCAGGTGATTTGCCATCTTTGCACGAAATCAAAGATTAATCAACTTCTTAAGGTGATATGGGGCTATCCAGAAATTAGTTTCCAACACCAAAGGAACATAGATCACACTCCACTCTGGTGAAAGTTTTGCCATCGTAGGAAAAGATTCGCACTTCCCGATTAATGAAGAGCAAATTTTATTTTTACGTCTAAGTAAGCTCAGGGTTTTCAAGAACTTCGATTCATCTCTCTTGTTGGGAAAAGTAGCTACCATATCATTCTTGTAATCATTTTTCTTCATTAAAATTAATTGCTTATATTCCTTTTTGCTGGAAATATGAGCTGACTTATTTGGTTCGAAGAATCCTTGTTTTTTGGATATTTCCAATGAATTTCTTACAGTCAGTATAAAACCAACAATTAGACATCAGTTGTGAGTTTGTCTCATGGAAATATTTCACTAAAGCTAAACTTTCATTCCCTATGATATTATTATAAATTCAATGCGATATTTTCAGCTGAATGATTTAGCACAATAATTGGTATTTTTTGGCGAGATCCCGTTGATATAACGGAAACTGTTATTCAGTTCCCACTCCCACACATTTTTGCGATAGAACGATAATAGGGGAATACGTTAATGACGTAATTTGTGACGCAATAAAATATAAAATGGGATCCCCCTCAATTCCCGCACCTAGGAGTATGGTTACTGGCGGTTATAGAAATTTAATTGACAGGAGTAACATTTGAAAATTAGAAATTTGATTGAAATTTCAGTATAATATCAAAGAATATCGGAGCTGGTAACTGCGAAAAAGTGTTTATTCACATTCTAAAAAACACCGTTCCATTATACTTGCTTAATCAATCCATATGATTCACCCTAGGGTGAAAATAATCATCCGAAACTCGTAGCCTAACTGAACTATGCAACGTTACTTATGATGACATAACTACGAGAAGGCTAGTACCAAAAAAATCGTCAATTATAGTTAAAACCAAAACAATTATTTTTCGAACAATAGGAACAATGAAACCATAAGAAACTTTGTAACTCGTCACTTTTTATTGAGGTTATGTTTATTTATTATTGTTGTGAAGTTGATTCTATCCGGTTAACCGGTAGATTTTCGCGAGAGATCATGAACGACAACAACCTTTAAAATTTCTTTGGTGGGGTTATAACCGCTCTGTAACCGACTTCACATCAACGGTTTCTCACGAAAAAATACTATAGTTATTCCTTAGTCTTTCAATACTTGACAAAAGAAACTAAAAAATGTTTAAGTGCAAAATTATTTAATTTCGAATATTGTACAATACTACGCTTATCCTGAAAGTTTAAGAATTCAAAAAGCCCTCGGCTTAACTGATGGTTCCTACCTGTAGCACAAGTAGGCGCTAGTGGTAACTTTATGCTACAGAACGCTACACGTTCCACAGCTCTCTCTATTCCCTACGGGTAGAGTAACTTATTGGATTACACTTCATGCAAAAATAAGTTGGTTGCTCAAGTTTTTTGTGTTCACTTTTGTACAAAAATTAGTGAAATTCAATCGACCTACTTTTGACCCTGGATTAAGTGAGATAATTTAAGTTTTTGTCATAAGATTGTATTTACTGGATTTCCTAGCTTTACTACTAGAAATAAATTCAATTGTCTCTTTTCCAGGAAAAATGCATACAGTATGGAGTACCCTAATTGTTCTGTTCCTCCGATGTAGCGGTTTAACATCATACAGCTGTGGCTTTAATTCTATGTGTACGTGTTCTTCGGGACAACACGATCTTACCTCGAGGACTTTGCACACCGTTAGCTGTCTCTCAGTGCCCTTCTACAAGTTTCCGAGTGAGTATATACATATACAAGATACGCTATATATGTTGTTGTTTGGAGTTGTATCAAATTAGAGAGTTTGTCAAAGGAGTCGTAGAAATGTAGAAATGTTTTCTCTACGTGAAGCAAATGAGTTCACATTAGAGTTTATTAAATTTGTTTTGTACGTGAATAATAATTTGAACAGTTTCTATAAGCAAAGGTGGAATCATTGGAATGTTTGAAAGAGTATAATACACAATAGTAACCCATTATTCGTATTTTATTATTATGGGATATTTAACGATTACTATTTCAAAATGCGTAAAAGTATTGTATGTAGCAAGATCCCCTTTCTATTAAACGAACGTGGCATCTGCGCTTTTTGGGTGACCGGAGGTCACTGTACTTATCGATATTTGAGGTGATATAAAATACAGAAAGAAATGAGGCAAAAACTTTTAGGGCGGTTACAATTGCACAGCTTTCAATACAAAATGAAGTGTTTCATTCGCGCCGAAATTTTAACAGCACAGCCTCTGAATAACATGAACAATACTAACGTTCCCTTATGGATTGCAAGATTCCAAATAACAGAATAATCAAGATCATTCAACGTTTGTAGATAAACACAAGCGTATAAAGGACATTTGAAAATGTGACAGCTACTGCATTAATACTATAGACCTTATTTAGTGTTGCTGTCAATAGATATACACATAGATTCAAAATCTTTGCATCACCCTTAATCTCCGAAAAAAAAAATGTGTTCATTATAAATGGATCAGAGATTAATCAAATAATTAGTTTCAATAAAAAAAAAAACGTGAATATTTGTCAAAATTTTTTATTATCCAATAATAAACTTGCTTTAAACATAAAAATTATTCTTAGAAATTGAAGAAATTAAATACAAATTGACTCCTTTCAAAAAAAAGGTTAAGTGAGAACCTGCATGAGAACTTTTAATTTCCACCTCTAGAATTTATGCAAGCTTGAGGTCGCCTGCCCATGCTGTTTACCAAATTATTGATATTCTGTTGAGGAATATTTCGCCATTCTTCTTGGGCCGCATGAACAAGCTCTTGTACACTCTTGGGTGGATTTCTGCGTGCTGCCACTGCCCTGGCAAGCATGTCCCAAGCATGTTCTATGGGATTCATGTCAGGAGATAGGGCAGGCCAGTTCAAACGATTGATCCCGCCAGTTTCAAGATACTCATTTACAGCTCTGATCCGATGAGGTCGGGCGTTATCGTCCATAAAAACGAAGAAATTGCCAACAGCTGCGAGCCATAGTCTCACGTGAGGATGTAGAATCTCTCTGAGATACCTATCACCAGTCATCGTTCCCTCCACATGAATTAATTCTGTGCGATCATTTAACATGATACCAGCCCAAAACATAGCACTTCCTCCTTTGAAGGGCGGCACGGGGCGAGCATGGGCAAGCTGAGCAACTCTCGTTGGATATCGCCACACACGTATTCGATGGCTATCTTGTACCAAACAAATCCTTGTCTCGTCGGAAAAAAAACACCGAATTCCAAAATTCTTTAGGCAAGGCCGCGTGTTCTTGAGCCCACTGTAGTCGGCGAACTCTGTGCTCAGGTTGTAGTCTGGGCACTCTTATTGGTCGGCGACACCTCAAACCTGTCGCAAGTATTCGTCTTCGTAATGTCGAGATCGATACTGAACTCCCAACGCATGTCTCATATCTCTTTGGAGTGCTGGTATTACCATGGTCGGCTTTCTTCGGATAGTTAAGTGAATATAGCGGTTCTGCCGCTGATTAGAAACTCGCCTTCTACCGCTTCTAGGTCTATCACGAAGAGAATTGGTCTGGAGATACCGGTTCCATACACAAGACACATCACTTTGTCAAACGCCAACTCTGTTTGCCACGAACCTTCGAGAATGACCTTCTTCAACTAAAGCCACTATTCTTGCACGGTCAATCTCACTTATGACTTGACGATTCATGTTTGCACTTAAAATCGTAAAAATCAAATGCCTTGAATGTTAAAATGATCGCACTAAAAATGTTATCTTACAAAAAAACTGTAAACATCTGTATATTGCAAAAAATATGGAACATATTGAAATAGTAAACATTAATAAACAAGCCAACAAAACATTGTTATACTCTGTTTCTTATTGTCTGACAGCACGCGAAAAGGTCACAGATGCTAGTCAGGTAGTAAACCATAAGCGTCACCGTTCATCTAAGGAATTTATTTACTATTCAATTTTATACCCGATCTGATATATAAAGGTAATATGAATCTAAATTCGGTTAGTTAAAACAACTTGATAATTTCCAAGTAACATTACAATAGGGTCCTACTAGGGATTGTCCTAATGACTACTTAGAAATTTTGCAGGTATATTCGGTGAAACTTGGTCTCGCCCAAATTTGTATAATTTGTTTAGCTCAGAGTCGCTTACGTTCCATAAGTGCTAACTGTGTTGTGAAAAATGTCTTCAAGTTTCACCCCAGTAAAGTGCAAGAGCGTGCTTAGCTTACAAACGAAGACTGTAGTGTTAAATGTGCATGATGCTGTTGTACATCAAATGACGGCTGCTACTGTTAAAAATATAATTTCGACATGTTCCAATATGACAGGAGTTAGTGAATCTACTATTTACAGGCTTCTAAGGGAGAGGAAAATGGACAAAAGTATTAAAACCAGTCGTCAAGCTTTTATAGAAGGTTTATCTACTGGACTGAAAACCCCTATCGGTAAAGGTCGCCGACTAATAATAACGCATATTGGATGCAATCAAGGGTTCATTGAAGGTGGTTTACTGGAGTTTCAGTCAACATCAACCAAAGACTATCATGAAGAAATGACTGCAGATGTTTTTGAAGAGTATTTTACACAAATGGTCGAATTAATTCCAAATAATGCTGTAATCATTATGGACAATGCCACTTATCATTCGCGATTAACAGAAAATCTTCCATCTACCTTTTGGAGAAAAGCTGATATTAGAAACTGGTTAATCGTAAAAGATATACCATTTGAAGATGATATGTTGAAAAAAGAACTTTTAAAGGCTGCTTTAGATCACAAGCTACAATTCAAAAAGTTTCTTATTGATGAAATAGCCAAGAATCGTGGGATAACAGTGCTTCATTGCCGCCATACCATTGTGAATTAAATGCGATAGAGTTAATATGGGCCCAAATGAAAGGTTATGTAGCTAGACATAATAAAACATTTAAAATGAAAGATGTTCATGAACTGATGAAGTACTCATTGACAACAATAACTGGAGAGAACTGGAGAGATGCTGTGAATCATGTAATTAAAGAGGAAGAGAAAATGTGGGCTTTAGATAACCTCATAGAACAAACTATAGAACCGATAGTGATCTCTCTCGACGAGTCTTCGGATGATTCTTGTATGGCCAGCGAAGAGGATGATACTATAGATTGAATTTTACATTTCCTATAAATGGTATGTTTACTTTACTTGACATACATTAATTCATTGTCAATAAATTTGAATTATGAAAATTAAACTATATATTCTTTAATTAATTTAATTTAATAAAAATGAAAATGTAACTTGTTAATAGGCCTGAACGAATGAATTTTATTCCAACTGTAATGTGGACCGAATCTAATTAAATAAGCAGAATAAACTAATATCGTAATCTCCGCCACTGCCGCAATATTTATCGTTTATCTGGCATTGTTCAGTTTTATTACCATATTGTATTTTGAGCTGAAACAGGGATGTATAGATAACCAATACAGACACCTACTTGTTTTGCATCAGAATTTTAGTATTTACTTGTAAAATTCTTAGGATCACTCTGTAAAAGATAAATTTCTATTTGAATATTTAATGAGGCTACTGTGCTGTCAGACATTAAGAAATAGAGTATAGCGCAAAAAAATTCCTTCGCATCCGAAGAAGGTGATGAAAAACTTTTTAATCTATCTGTATAATGACGTGTCGACGTATTTTAGCGAACGAGAGAAACCCATTTTTGGTGTGCTATAGTTGTTCACCTACTACACGCGCGTGTTAGGTACACTATTTTTTCTTCTAACGTGCGCAAAAAAACAAAAGATAACATAAAGAAACATTTATTATCCAATACATATCAACAAATTAATTAATATTAATATTGAACGTGCAATTTGTAACATTCTGAAAATTAATTGCAGAGGCTGAAATGTTCTCCATTGGAGTCAGATTTCGGTTTTTCACTGCTTTATCAGCACTAATTGAGGTCATTTTGGAAGGCTTCACTGGCGACAGCTGCTGTATAGTGGAAGAGCCAGCGACAGCGTCACTGAAGTTCATTATTTTAAATATTGAAATGTCAGTATACTCCCCAAAAACTTAAAAAACTTTTTTTTCCGCACTAATGAACACTAAAATGAGTGCGGAAAAGTGGACTTCTCCAAAAGCTAGTAGAAAAAATATGTATTTAGTGATAAAATTTTTAAAAAAGGTATATTAAAAAAGTAGTGGCATGGCTGGATGTAATTTTGAAGAATCAACATATAATTAAGCAGAATCAACATAAAAAATATTCGGTCAATTCTACATGTCAAGTTCAAGGACTACTAAGTATTTTAAGCGATTAACATTAAGTATTAACATTCAAATTGTCAAAACTGCACGTCTAATTTTATTTTAAATATCTGTACAAAGTAGCTTTTATTACAGAAGTAGCTAAAAAAAAGAACTGATCTAATGCAATGAGATTTACAAAATGTAATATTAGAACTAAACATATTTTCTCACACGTTAAAAATACAGGTAAGTACTAATTTTCCATTTTTCAACTTCCAGGAAATGGCTGTGTCTTCATTTCGAAACCAAATAAATGGCTTTACATAAACCTTTTTCCGGTCTCTGGTCAATAAATTACCTTAGAAAATATCCACCCAAGTGTATTCGATTCCCTACAATATTATTTTACATTTAAACGTAGTAACGAGAAATATAAATCACCTGAAGGTTCGGAAAACTTGTTCAATGTTATGGTATAGCATACTGAGTGCACATTCTATTCTATTATATTGTTGTTTTACTGCTATATTTCACTTGTAGCTCAATTAAAACAGAATTATTGGTTTTGGAGCTTGTTTGACCATTTAAATATAGAATTAAGTAGGTACTAAAAAAATGTATATGTGTAATACTATAAATCTAATTTTAACCCTGGAGTGGACGCGTGTTATTATTTTACAAGAAGGGGCGCGTTAGGTCCCACATACCCAGAAACAAAACCCTTTATATTTCTCAAAATCAGAGATATTTGAAAAAAATTGTATCAAATGGTTTCAATGTAGTTGGAAAAGAACATGAAAAACTGCAAACAAAAATATTTTGATTCTTTGAAAAAAAATTAATCCAAGATTCACATAAACAATATTTTTTGGTAAGGTTGCACTGAACACCCTGACCCATTTGTCATTGCACAAAATTGGCACACACATACAGTATGTTCTAAACAAATGAATTTTTGACAAATACGGAACTTGTATCGCGTTTTATGATATTTGCGCATCTGCCATCTGCGCATCTGCCACGTTTACTTCCCACTACTGGCAGTAGCACCACCATTTCAGTTCCAGTAAATTCGCAGCTTGTCAAATTTCTTTTGGTAGGTAATCACCTCCCTTCCTCTCTAACGTTAGGATCCAGTATTCTAAAGAAAAAAATAGTAATAGTATCTGTGTGTAGCTATTTTATAATATGAATAACTTTGGTGCACAACAATAAAACTTACACAAACAGGCGCGTTGGGTCCAATAGACCGAAATCAGTCCTAGAACCTATACTATTCACTTCACAGCGCTGAAGCTACTGATTAGCGTACATTCTAATCTAACTTGAAGGTACTGAGGCGCACAGACCTCAATGTCCTCTCTGGCAAAAGCATTAACAATATTGAAATCTCCTTGGGCCGGACGGACCCGACGCGTCCACTCCAGGATTAACAAACTTATACCAGAAAAAACCGCATGTTTCAATTTTGTTGGGGTGGGTGGGGTTATGTATAAAAAGCAGTATGCCATAAAAGGAAATTCATATTTACTCATTTTAATGTTTTTCTCCCGATATTTGCGATGAAAGTACCTAATACAAATATTCACCTCATACAGGCATAATGTTACGTTACATGTAGAACATGCCCATTTGAATCGATGGACCTCAGCCCTGGCAGAGCAGATATGGTTTCTTCTGGAGGTACTTCTTATTATTATGTGTTTCGTTTTGGAGTACCTTATTTCTTGAGGTTTATTTATCTTGAAAGGATTTATTTTTGGAGTGACATCTAGCTTCAACGACCCAAACTGCCTTCAGAGATAATTGTCTGCATTTTGTAGGGTGAGAGTAGATGACCAATGCGTTCACCATTTTAGTATCATCCTACATGTGAGAAAATAAATCCCATGCTACCATTTCCCTGATTTTTGATCAATGGCATAAATGAATTAGAGCATTTTATTTTGGCGACCCTATATGGGCATTATAATCTTCCACTAATTGCGGACAGTTTTAACTAAAGCTTTGATGGATCCGTCCTTTTTTTCTATTTTCCGTTAACAGTTGAGCAGGATCTTGGAAATTTGGAAGCAGTCGGATACCTTTGCGGTCCTTATATTTCACAGCTATAATGCCTGTAGTAGATTTCCACTCTGAATCCACAGGCTTTAATTTTATTTCGCTGCAAATACAAAGCTGAAGTAGTCGTCAAAATACACAGTATAATTTTTACCAATCTGATGTCACCTCATCAAAAACTCTTGTACCCATGTTCTTCTCTGTGATGTTGTTTCGCTAGCATCATAAATTTGGAACCGCATAATATATCCAAAAAAGTCAGCCCAAACCCACACTTCAAAACTACGCTTGGTTGGTTATTATGCATCTGTATCTGTTAAGTGGGGAGGGTGAGTGAAGGTTCACAGCACTTAGGCCACATGTGACCCATTGTAAATCCTCCCGAGGAGTTGTCCTCCTAGGTCATCGTCCATCCTGTCCTTCTCAGGAAGGTGGACAGGTCACTAGAACCCATCTCCTTTATATCGGCAGGTGAAGACCAAGACTCACCGAGCAGACACTCTCTTATTGACGATAACTCCGGACACTCGCATAAGACATGTTTCATCTTCCTGTTCACACATCCTGCATGGAGATGTGTCCACTAGCCCTTCCTACCTTGGTTGAAAGTTGCCAGTCAGAAATCCTCCTGTTAAACGTAGGTTTTTCCTGGTCATCCGGGATATCACCAAATATTTCTTCGACGCCAGCTTCCCAGGGTTGCCCAGGGTAATCCTGGCAAGACTGCATTCTTTCGTTGCATCCCATCTCTTGAGGAATTGAGCATGAGTGTAACGTTCCGCAATTGTCTAAGTCGTCGGGCCGAAGGTGTCATTGGGTCCTGAAATTTTTAGTCCAGCCGCTTTCCTGGTTGAAGAATCGGCAATGCGATAACCTTAACTTCTGTCGTGCTCTTTAACCCACCTCAGGATAATATTGTTATCTGCCGAGGCGTTGGCTAAATCTTGGTGACACTGGCCCCGATATAACACGTTGTCTGTTCAAGGATGATGGGGCTTGTCTACTGTCAGTGCAGATTGTTATGTTTTTGCCAGAAATTCCTATTCTGGTTAGTTCTTTCATGGCAATTGAGATACCAGCCAGCTCTGTTTGAATCACGCTGGTATTTTTTCCGATACTCCACTTAATCCTTAGGCCTAGTAATCTGGAGTAAATTCCACATCCTGCATTTGCAGCATTTGACTCTGTGTTCTGTTTTATTTGTATTCTGTAGAGTTTATCAAACACAAACCTGGGTTATTATGCATGTATCGCTCTAGGCAACTTCTACCTTAGAATGGTATTATTGATTCATCTACCGCTTGAAATACAAAAGGTGCAATTTTTGAAGAAGCGGTCTAACTCAATACAGTTTATCAAACTTGGCAGTCACGTTGTGAACTAGCGTCATTGTCATTGACATGTTAGTTAGAATATCCTTCCAAAGTAATGGGAGTTTATATTGATTTTCAATAACGTGTACGATGTAAAAGGTACCTACATCAAGTCCGTTGAGATCTAAAATTAAATAAGGCAAGGGGATAGTGAATTTCCGGTCGGCCCCTGGCGGCGGCGACGCTACGCCACTGCTGTAGGTCCATATGGCTCAAGTACATCTTTAGCAAATAAATAGAAGGGTAGATGTTTGTGGATAATCAAAACTTTTATTGATGTTGTTATGCATTTCTCTGGAAATATTCTTGAGCTGAGATACTTTGGAAAAGCTTTCCCACAATTTACATCCTTTAAAAAATAAAGATCTGAATGTCGCTTTGGGACAAGTTTAGTTGGAAGACACATAATATTATGAAAGCTGACATTCATTTGAAAAATGTGTTGAGCTGCTTCACAATTCTAGTCCTTGAAAAGTACATTCTTTGAATCGCATTCCGACTTCTTCAAACGCAGTAAAGACGAAGTGTATGTCTAATGCTGTGAACACTTACAAGGTTTTTTTTTATAACACGACGAACATATATACTATATTCAATGGAAGGAAGGAATAAGGAATGTATTGTTCAATCTCGGGTGTTAAGAGGAGTGTATTTTTTCGACATTTCACTTTCTATACATCCTTTGTTGAAATTTAATATATACCTAAGCCAGAAACATTTTGTTCAGAAAAGAAATAATCATGAGAGATCTCTACTTTTCCAAATTTTTTTTCATCTATTCATTTGGGGAAAATGAAACAAAAATATTCAATATTGAAAACTGTCCATTGTTTAATAAAATTTCCCGTGAAGATCAAGAATTTCTGCAAAATCATCTGTAGTTATATTTGTGAGTGAAAATAAATTGAAAATAATTTGACAGATTTCAGAAAACTTGTCGCCAGGCAATAGATATACAAGAGCCCGGAGGGCTCGAGTGGCTATTTTGACATGATAAGTGCGAGGATAGGCCTGAAACTAATTTTGTGAAATGTCGTGTGGTATCTCTGTATCTGTAAGGTAGGGAGAGTGAGTGTAGGCTCACAGCACTTAGGCCACATGTGACCCATTGTACATCTTCCCGAGGAGTTGTCCTCCTAGGTCATCGTCCATTCTGTCCCTCCCAGGGAACTCACTCAATTGGTGATAATTTATTTATGGACCCGCAGCTATGCAACGAGCTGACTTGCCACTGTCAAGCGCGTACGTGTATTCTCTCCTCTTATGTTGCTTTCGTTTATTTGGGCTTCAAGCACTTGTGCGTGACGCCTCAGTCGTCACGAATTTTGAGCAAATCGAACACGATTTTTTAGGATCCACAAAACCACCTGACATGCGCCAATGCCAATGAATTTCCTGTGTTGTTAGTGTTGGGTGGAACGACAAGCGAAAGAAATATTATTAGGAGAATGTTTTACTAATATACTTCACACAATTATGTTATAAATCAGATACAATATAACTAAACGTCAGAATATATATTTCAAGTGTCAAATTAGATCACAGCGTTACTCATGTGATAGTCCATACACTTCAACAGTTAGAAGAACAATTTTCAATATGCCTCTTAGTTCGACTATTGACTGACATTGATTATTCAGTGGCGTTGGTATTATCAATTTTCATCATTGTATATTCAATTTCATTTGGCATCTCAAACTTTTGTATTTTGTTCTTTATATCAATGAATTTTTTTGTGATTTTGTATAGTGCAGTATTTTGTGTCTGTTCATTTTTAAAAATCAATCAATTACTGTGAAAAGTGTGGAAATAGATATTTACGTAATTAGTTATGAAAAGAGCGATATTGTTCAACAAGCGTAATATTTCCCAAAACGCGCGCTAGCGAGTTCTGCAAATTACGCGTGTTGAACAATGTCGCGCTCCCTTCATAACGTGTTTACGTACAACGTTTTATCTAATTCCGCGCTTTCATAATATTCAATAAAATCTTCAATTACAATGATAATATTTAAGTGGAATCAAATGGTGTTAGAAGTATTGTTACTATGATGTATTCACCCAGAAAATTGACTTACTTTAAATAACTGTGTCCTGAATAATGTTTTCAATGTTTATAAATCTCAAAATACTATTAAATTCAAATAATGGGTTAATTATACAGTTTAAATAATGGAATAATTGTCAGTTTGGACAGTACCTACCTAATTAATAAATTATCCTTTGAAACTCATGTGGTATCTTTATATTGAAACATAAACAGTTACGTAAAGTTTTTACATAACTACTTTTCATAGCTGATATGTGAAGGTTAGGAAAAATGTGACGTTACCTAACGTCAAGGAGTGACGTAAAGTGTCACATTTGATAGCGGAATTAGATAATAGATATTTACGTAATTAGTTATGAAAAGAGCGATATTGTTCAACAAGCGGAATATTTGCCAAAACGAGCACTAGCGAGTTCTGCAAATTACGCGTGTTAAACAATGTCGCTCTCTTCATAACGTGTTTACGTACAACGTTTTATCTAATTCCGCGCTTTCATAATATTCAATAAAATCTCAAATTACAATGATAATATTGAAGTGGAATCAAATGGTGTTAGAAGTATTGTATGATGTATTCATCCAGAAAATTGACTTACTTGAAATAACTGCGTCCTGAATAATGTTTTCAATGTTTATAAATCTCAAAATACTATTGAATTAAAATAATGAGTGAATTGTACAGTTTAAATAATGAAATAATTGTCAGTTTTGACAGTACCTACCTAATTAATAAATTATTCTTCGAAACTCATGTGGTATCTCTATGTTGAAACATAAACAGTTACGTAAAGTTTTTACATAACTACTTTTCATAACTGATATATGAAGGTTATGAAAAATGTGACGTTACCTAACGTCAGGGAGTGACGTAAAGTGTCACATTTGATAGCGGAATTAGATAAAATACTTATTTTGTATAGGGATATTTCTGTAGTGGTGAGTATGGTCAATCTGTATCTGTAGAGTGGGGAGGGTGAGTGTGTAGGCTGACAGCACTTAGGCCACATGTGACCCATTGTACATCCTCCCGAGGAGT
>CAJUYI010002586.1:8579-30109 GCA_910591695.1 Galerucella pusilla | reverse complement strand
ATCTTTTAGGTCTCAGTGAATGTCACCCCAAAAATCACACATACATTCATACTTTTCGACTTCTGAACGGTAAGTAAATCACTTACCGACGTGTTAAGCTTAGAAACCAGTAAACACAACCTACCGTCCTGACAACCGATGCTGTAAATAAACAAAAAAGATCAATCGCACAAAAAAAATCATGGAAATAATACTAAAAATGTATCTGAACAAATTCAAGTAGATCACAAGCACTGGGAATACCAGTAATGTAGCAATGGTGGTTCAGTGGTAGAATGCTCGCCCACTACGCGAGCGGCCCGTGTTTGATTCCCGGCCGAAGCATATGAATCGCTGCTTCGTGAACGAGAGGGAGACTCTGGAGAGAGCACACGCACGCAAGCGAGGCACATAACGAAGCAACGTAACATAACGTAACGTAACGGTCAGATCTTTTGCTTCGCGACCCCCGGATGCTCAAACCTAACCTGACGTAAGCACTAAAGTTCCAAAAATTGACGTTTTTAATTTAATAGTATTTGTTACTTTGCAAAGTTTTTCTGAATAGCTTAAATATTTAATTTTATTATTGTTTTACGAGACGTTTAAGAGTTTACATGGTCAAAATGGTACGTACTCAAGCCGACAAAGTAGCAGCTATCTTAATAAGTGGTGAATCTAGAAAGAATCTCCATGAAGCGGAACGTTTATTTAATGAGAGATACTCAGATCGCCCTATCTCGAGAACTTATTTGAGGGAGCTTTTTCACAAGTTTGAAGGTAGTGTTCAAGATGCCAAATGATCTGGTCGACCATCATTTAGTGATGATAAAAAAATTGATATAGTTGCTGAAATGGTAGTAAACCCTACTTCCTCTTCAACGTCTATCTGTGAAGTAAGTAAAAGTACAGTACAGAGAGTGTTGGCTAAAAATGAATTTAATCCATATAAGTTAAAAATGGTGCACCACCTTTCGGATGACGCCTCGACGGAAGACTCGAATTCTGTGAATGTATGACAAATAAAATTAGTCAAAACACACATTACACAAAAACAATTTGTTTTAGTGACGAAAGTACTTTTTGCCTCAATGGAAATGTGAATACACAAAATGTAAGGTATTGGAGTGACACAAATCCTCACACCTTTCGTGAACAACATACCCAATTTCCAGAAAAAGTCAATGTTTGGGCAGGTATTTTGGGAAACCACATAGTTGATCCTGTGTTCCTTAATTCAAATTTAAGCAGTGAAGTGTATCTGGAGATGTTACAAAATGCAATTGAGCCGTTAATTCTTGAAATTCTGCAAGATAATCCAGATGAATTCGGCCATCTGGAAATAACATTTCAACAAGATAGTGCTCCTGCACATTATTATAGTGCAGTAAGACGTTACCTGGACGAAGAATATCGAGGTAGATGGATCGGCCGGCGAGGTCCTATAGAATGGCCACCCCGGTCACCAGATCTGATACTATTAGATTTAGTTCCATGGGGGTAGTTGGAGTCCAAGGTTTATACTACGGCACCAGATAGCATTGGCGTTTTGAAAGAAATAATTATTGAAGAATGCAATGCAATTTCAGCTGACACATTCGAACGAGTACGACAAGAATTTACTCATAGGATGCATTACAGTCAGGAAGTAGACGGAGCACATTTCGAACACTTGATATAAGAATCCATTGTTGATATTTGACTAATTAAATTTAAGGAAATAATTTCACTAATTTTGGAATTTATTTAATTTATCCGTCAAAATTAGTTTAAACCCAAACAAAATTGATATGGCTATGTAGCCAATGTCAATGCTTTTCAAACGAGATATCACTTGCCATAAGGTCCTATTTAAAATCATTGGCCAGAGTGGCACTGTAACGTCATCTATTACTATTACGTCACCGTCAAACTGTCAATATGGCGTCGGCGAACAACAACTTTAATGAGGAGCGTATGAATGTAGCTCTCTTTATCGACGCTGCCAAGCGTGGTCCTGTAATGAACCAATGATCCTGATTCAGTTTAGGGAAAGTATCAAGGTGAGCCAGCCACTCCATTAACGCTACGGCTGAATATCCTTCATGCCGCTAGTTGAACGGAGTTTTAAATGCACACAATTTTTGACTTCTAGACATTTTACTTATTGAAATTCATCTTTTGCAATGTCTCATTGTGCTTTCTGTCAACAACAATAACTCTTGGGAATTGTTACGACTGCACTCTTCCCTTTAAGACCGTAGCATGCAACAAACTAGACTGGTCATCACAAGAAAAATGGATGATCGGTAGATCTATGAACGTGGTCATTGGGGCATTGACAACAACACGTTATGGTGGAAAATAGCAGCCATTGTGTGAAAATTTATTTCATATCGGTGTTCGGTCGTTTGGCATGCTACGGAGTAGGACATCTGCAGTTATGTTAATGTTAATATCTCCCTAAAATATAAGATACGATAAATTTGTATTTAGTGTCTCCAAGACTGGGTATTCATGAGCAATACCTATAAATAGTAGGTACAACCTAATTCAGTAATCAACTGGCTCTATTCAATTATCAACAATAAATCGGCTTTTATGAATTTTTTGTTAAATTTTATTATCAAACAACAATTGAAAATAGACTATAGGAAGTACAGAGCCTTATATATCACTGATAAGATTGTTTTTATCACTTTATTCAATGTTACAGGAATTATGCTCCTCAGCTCAACATTTTGTTCATTGAACCCTGGAGAGTTCCATGGCACTTCAACACTCAATAAAAACGAACGCGTTATTTACTTTTCAATATCATGAGCGCACAATAATTTTTCAAAAGGAATTTACAATTGTTCAGTTTGATTGTAACTGCACTCGGTAATAGTAAGTTTCAAGAAAACATTTTTGTATTCTGTGTAAAATTTTTATTTTAAAAATTGCAAAGCGCTTTCGGCGGTTAAGCCATCATCAGTGCCATACTCGTCAGATATGAAACAAGAAACTTAGTCAAATGTCTACAACACATTAACGTCACTACATTAAATTTAAATTTTTTAAAAATTAAGTGTCACTTCGTCTTCCGGTCTACTAACACGTGTTCGTGTAGTGGCTGAAGAATTTATAAAATTAAAAATGTTCATAATGTGAATACATTTTAACCCCAAACAGGGAATAATTAATTTTTAAAAATTTAAAATTTAATGTAGTGACGTTAATGTGTTGTAGACATTTGACTAAGTTTCTTGTTTCATATCTGACGGGTATGGCACTGATGATGGCTTAACCGCCGAAAGCGCTTTGCAATTTTTAAAATAAAAATTTTACACAGAATACAAAAATGTTTTCTTGACTTCTAGTCATGTGTACTCAGCTATAAAGATATTCACAATAGTAAGTTTGTCTTCACATATATCATAATTATCGGACCATGCATTTATTGCTATAAAACTGTAAGTTATTTATTTACCAAGGTCGAAGAACTGTCTATTATAGTCGAGTTTGCAAATTGTTGGTCAAAGCGTAGCCGAGATTAGCAAGTAGGCGATACAATAGCCAAGATGTATATCACATTGTTCGTCGATCTTTTACAAAAAATTACTAATTTCCGAATGAAAAATCGTGTGTTTCTGGATGCAAGTAGTTTTCGTTCGCTGTGCAAAATATAAGTTTCATATTATCACTATCCATTCTTGTTTATGAACAATAATAATCATACCACGATCTTATTCGCACGTAAAATCTAGTAGATTTCGTAAGTAATAAGTTTGACAACAGCAAAAATAATATATTATTGAATTATTATATATTATACACCGCTGTTATTGTTGACCAAGCACCAACATTATTTCGCGAGTGACTTTGCCCCGATCCGAATAAGGTCGTGTGAAGCTTATAAATGTCTTCACCACCATAGTGTTTATACAATTTTTTCCGTTACTAGCCAAATTTAAGACAAGAATTACAAATAATCAACAAACACACCACGAGAAGCGTTCACCCCGTCGACTGATTGACAAGTAAACTGTCAGTTTTCGATATATTATGAACGTACTCGTTATGTCATCAGTCATTATTGGTTGAGCGCAAATTTTATGCTAATGGCATTTTTATTCAAATAATTCCATCTAAATAGGTAATTTTAAGCAGCAAATATGTACAAATATGTACAATATAGAATATCTTGGGTATACAAAATTATGTTGCACAAGTTTTTGTTGAACTACTATCCCTGAACTCTCAAAATATTTGAATTTGTCCATTTGTCCAATTATTGACCAAGATTAATAGTAGAAAAAGAAACAACAAATAGAAACAACTATGACTTCATTGAACATTGACCATTTTCATTGAACTGAGCTCGCTAGAACGGCACGCTCCAGCAACTCCTATTATCAGTGGAACCTTCATAATTGAATCTTTCCTGCCAAACAATAGATTTTTGGGTTTGTATCCGTCATTCTTATTTTCAAAACTGCTCGAAGATTAGGATATATAGAAACTTGGAAATATCTATGGTGTACTTCAGCATGGGATAGTCATAAGCTTGATGGAGACAATGCAGCTTCATACCTTTCTTGATTTTCATGACAGCAGCGACAGACAAGCGATATTTGCTGTTTTTTCTATATCCATTTGGCTGTAATACAAATTATTAGTTTTGTTTTATCCTAACTTTCGATGATAAACTGTTAGTTGGATGTTGTTGATCAAATAACAATGCTCAATACGCTATAGAAACCGGTCAAAACTGTCCATTATTCCATGCAATAACTTCACGGGATGTAAGTACATCTACTAGTCTCGAACTGCCAGCTCTCGTTATCGCTCGTGCGCAAAATTGTCTCGTCTAGTGTTAGGTTTGTGGTGAGTGGGTCTATAAGGCTCTCCACTGCGAATGGCAAGAGTCTATTGTGGCTCACACCTATTCATATTATTCAGATTTCACCAAAAAAATTCAGCTGCTTAACAAAGCCGATTAGTTTATTTGGTGAATGATATTTCAGGTACGATGGCGAGAGAGAGACCCTGCCAACTATCAGATACCTGATCGAGCCGCGGCGGGGCAGGTACAAATAATATGCTCTGTTGTTTTATCATCTTCCATACAAACATGGCAAGTCGGATCTTCGAAAGTCCAAGTTTCAGCATATGATGATTCAGATGACAGTGGCCTGTTAAAAGGCCTGTTAGACAACGTAGGTCATGCCTGCTGTAGTCTAACATTTGTTTGGAGACATTCTTCGGAGGATGTATAAAAGCCTTCGAACGAACCAATCCTGGTACATTATGCCAGAAGTCAAAAGCTCTTCTTGGTGTCCAGGTATTTAGTGTTTGTTTGGCAAAACTTATTGGGACGCCAAATGTAGGTTCTGGTCCGATAGAAACCCGTGCAGCTCCCTCCTTTGCAAGAGAGTCTGCCTTCTCGTTTCCTTTTATACCAGAATGACCAGGGATCCAGACCAGCAATACTTTATTGAGTTCTCCTATTGAAAAGAGTCTTTTTTGGCAGTCTAAAACCAATTTCGACGTTACACGGTGAGAGCTAAGTGCTTTCAAAGCCGCTTAGCTGTTCGAGAAAATTTTTATTGTTCTATGTATGAGATTGGCTTGCTCCACTCTCTCCACACACGAAACAATGGCGTAAATTTTCGCCTGAAATACGGTTGCATAGGATCCTAGAGAGGTCGAAATTTCTGTCCTAGGTCTGCGCCCGTATACACCTGCCCCAGAGCCTGAGGGTGTTATTGAGCCGTTTGTGTACCAACAGCGGTCTGCTTTCAATAGTTCATCCTTAGGGAGGACCCATTTATCTCTATTTGGTATAAGGACGGTATAAGGCAGGTCGTAGTTTACTGTTGAAGAATACTGAGACTTTCAGTGTCCATTAGCATTCTGCTTCGTTCTGTATAAGCCTGATTTCTGCATTTAGAAATATGCGCAATATATGGAGAGAAGGTTGATCCAGAAGGATTTCCATGGCTGCTGACAGTAATTGCCAGACAAGCCTGTGTCTGTAAACCAGAGAGCTTTGTGTATATCTTGAGTGTCCCAGTCGAAGCCGAGTTAATGTAATTTGTATTTTCCTATTTTCAGTAGTGGGTTGCCATGGAGATAAATTACTCTTCACTTCTCTCAGAATTGTTTTATTCCATTTACCTAGACCATTTTCATATCATTCCCATTTACCAGTCTTCATTATGATTAAGCCTTTTTCAAGATATCTGATGCTGAAAAAATGATTGTAAGACAGGGGACTGATTCCGAATGGTAATTTGGTCATTTGTACCATTATGGCGGTTCTTCTGGGGTCTTATTACGTAATGACAATAGCCAATAAAAATAGCTATTTGTATAACAAGGGAGCAAAATGCTACTTTTCCTCCCGAGGATGAAGTTTACTGCCCGACGCGTAGCATATGATTTTTCCGCCTCTCTCAAATTCGCTTGAATAACTTATTTTTCATATATCATTTAATATTTTGTTGATGTATTATAGAGTACCAAACCACGTATTTTTAATAATTATGTGCAGTCAATTTAAGCCTATATTGGGAAAAATGACACACAGATGGCTCAAAACCAACAGAAAGAAGCACTGAGCTCTTGCGTATTTACCGGACTAAACGATACACTGGACTAAAAGGGAATGAAATTGCAGATGAAAGGGGCTGAAATACTCTTTTGAAGGCCTAAACTCTTTTGAGGAATCAGCCCCAATGTAATATTGGAAGAAATAGGTAAAGCCGAGAAAAAGAGAAGATCTGACCACTTGAAAGATTAAGTAGGGCTGAGACAATCAAACAGTCTATTGAGAAATAACAACCCATTGAGATCAAGTGAATGCCTGAGTCAAATTGAAACTGCACTAGGAGTCTTAACAGGGATCCTAACGGGGCAAAATAGTGGAGGAAGAAAAGTCTAAAATATGAAGAAGCCTCCATCTACATACTTGCGAATTTCACTGCAATTCAGAAACCTAGGAGTCCACTAGATGTATAGGGACATTCACCAAAGTATACCCATATACGTATCTTAAAATTATTTTGGGAAATAGGACTAAAAGAGCAACTTGTCTCTGAGACTTTCCTCGGGAACTGAGTAGAAGTAAGAGGGCACAATACATCTTTAAGGACTCAGTGAATGTCATCCCAATATACAAACATACACACAAGTATTTCCTGCATTATTGTATCTTTATTATAATGTTATTTTAGCCCTATATAATAACAAGTGAGCTGAAAATAATGAACGCTGTAGGATACAAGCAGCCTTTTTAAAACTGTTTTTCGTTATAAGACAGAGTAAAAAATAAGTTCAATAAATTAGTGCCTCTGTTAAGTTCCTTTATCCCCTCTTGAGATACGTCTATGCTTGATATTTCTTGAAATAACGACCAACATTTCCACAACAAATCTTTCATCTTTGCTAATTGAAAAAAATGTTGGATAAACTTCATTGAAATCGTCTTGAATTTGGAAAGAAAATATACTTATTTTTGTACATTCAGATGATAATCCTCGCGGATTAGTTGAGTTTTGTTAAGGCTATTTTCAATTTTACCGAAATATAATTTTAATTTATTTTGAGGTTAATAAACGACAACAAGTTCCATATAAAATTTATTCCATTGGAAAAACATACAAACATCTGAAATAGTCTTTTAGAGATATTAAAAGATTTTGTTTCATAGATAGAAGATATAGTTAAATGTTTTTGATGCAAAATATATATTGGAGCAAAGCTGTACGTGAAAATGTTCTTCCACTTAAAAACAATATCTAAGAACGGTATACAATGAGACAAAAACCGAAAAAAGAATTAGAATCAAAATTTAAATTACAGAATTAAAAGGAACAATAAACCAAGCACCAAAGGCAGAGCGGTTAGAGGCAAAGTGAATTTTTCTACGACCACTATCGAAAGTCGTCTTTTGTGCCTTAAAAGTAACTGCAAACTTGATGTTTTCAGCGAGCTGTCATAATTTGACATTATTGGCGCTCTTAAGCAGAAAGTATCTTTGACGCACGCCTAATTTTATTTATAGATAAAAGAGAGCTAGTATATATTTTGATATAAACTGTAGAATAATAGATATTTACGTAACTAGTTATGGAAAGAGAGATATTGTTCAACAAGCGTAGTATTTGCCAAAACGAGCGCTAGCGAGTTCTGCAAATTACGCGAGTTGAACAATGTTGCTCTCTTCATAACGTGTTTACGTACAACGTTTTATCTAATTCCGCGCTTTCATAATATTTAATAAAATCTCCAATTACAATGATAATATTAAAGTGGATTCAAATAGTGTTAGAAGTATTGTTACTATGATGTATTCACCCAGAAAATTGACTTACTTTAAATAACTGTGTCCTGAATAATGTTGTTTTCAATGTTTATAAATCTTAAAATACTATTTAATTAAAATAATGGGGTTATTGTCAGTTTAAATAATGAAATAATTGTCAGTTTTGACAGTACCTAATTGATAAATTATTCTTTGAAACTCATGTGGTATCTATATGTTGAAACATAAACAGTTACGTGAAGTTTTTACATAACTACTTTTCATAACTGATATATGAAGGTTATGAAAAATGTGACGTTACCTTACGTCAAGGAGTGACTTAAAGTGTCACATTTGATAGCGAGATTAGATAAAATATTTTAGTTTATTTTCTAATAATTAAAGCATCCAACAGTATTTTCCGTAATAATTTAATGAGAAATAGGGAAATCTAAAAAATATCTGACATTAATGCAATAAGTGTTTCCTACGTAGATAGGTACACGAAACTGCAATCTGGAAACTGCTAAGTACAAACAATGGCAATTAATTTTATTTTGGTGTGATCGTAGAAAGTTTCTTCAAAAAATATATCTTTGAGACTTTCATCAGGAGCTAAGTAGAAGTAAGGGGCACAATAGATTTTCTCCACTATTAGCTGGTGTGCGTTCATAAACGAATGTACAAAGTAACACTTTACTCTGTAATGGGATTGGTTGACATTTTAAATGGAGCACATTGTGACCCGTGAATCATGAACGCATTATGGTAACGTATATTTGTAAGTTCGTTGTTGTTGTTTGTTTCCACAACTTTGTTTATGTTATTTCATTTTCCTCTGTGCTTTTATATCGACTATGATTAACCAAAACCAAAGTAAATTTGTAACATTGGCATTGGCACATTAGGTGCAAAATATCATTTATTTGATGATATTGACGACGGGAGCGATAGTGACGACGAAGGAGGAATTTTAATAGTTTCTCTTGGAAAAAAAGGTTGCGCCACAACGAATAGAAAATTATGAGTATTGGAACGATTTACACACAAGCAATTCCAACAAAACTTTAGGATAACTATTGGAAAATTCAATGTATTGATCCATATTATAAGATTAATTTTGAGTTCTTTTGAAAATTTTGTTTTTGTACTTTCTTGTTCCTAGGTAACCGGTTACAAAAAGTACCTACGTCTCATTTCACATTTTTGAAATTCGCAAACTCGATAAAATGTTACCACGCTCCATACCGCGGTCTAGAAATGTGTACATTGGAAATGTCAAAGTATGTTTATGAACGCTGTGTAAGTAGTCACAGAGTAACAAAAATTTCATTTATAAACGATGTTTGTCAAAAAAGTGTGAGAAATGTGTACTTTGTAACGTTTATAAACGCACTCATGTGGAGTTGACAATTATTGCTTCTTCTAGTCAACTGAGAAGTTGAATTTCTCTATTATATATTACAGTTCTACAGGCCTTAGAGGCCCATGACTTATTAATTACATAGGTATACCAATTGTATACATTTTTAAATTAAGTTTCTTCATCTTCCTCTATTTTTCTAGGGCTTTCCACCTTTTCCTATCTTCCGCAACACTTCCCCAATCTACTATCCCCTTTTCCTTTATGTCCGCTGCTACCGTCTCCACCCATTTCTTCCTCGGTCTGCCTCTTCGTTTTTTACCTCCTTCTCCTTCAAGGATCGCTTTACTAGTGTGTCTACCTTCAGGCATTCTACATATATGTCCCAACCACCTGGCTCTTTGTGCATTTATATAATGAATTATATCAGGGTATCCATACGATTCCTTTATTTCTTTATTCGTTAGCCTCCTCCATGTCCCATCTTCCAATCTTTTATCTCCTAGTACTTTTCTTTCCCATATTTCAATCTTTGTTTCATTTTTTTTGGTTGGAATCCACGATTCGCATCAGTAGAGTGCCGTCGGTCGTATAATCGTTCTATATACACTTATTTTAGCTTTTTTTGATATTTGTTTCGACTTTAATAGGTTATTTAGTGCCCCAAGTGATCTACTTCCTTTGGATAATCTTTTTTCTATTTCAAGAGTTTCATCACTTTTGTTAGTGATTAGTACTCCTAAATAGTCAAATAGTATATATTCTGTGTCTTGTCCTGAACAAAGTTTCTCTGGTTAACTCATTTGGATCTTGCCTCATTTCCATATACTTTGTCTTCTCTGTATGTATATGCAGCCCGAATGCTCTAGCTGTACCCTCCAATTTTCCGAAGAGCAGTTCCAACTCTTTTTTTGATCTTGCAATCAGCGTGACATCATCTGCATACGCAATTACCTGATGCTTGCAATGAAATATCATTCCTCGACTCTGAATTTGACTTTCCCTTAAGATCCATTCCAATACAAGGTTGAATAAAACTGTGGAGAGGGGGTCTCCTTGCTTCAATCCCCTTTTAGTGGTGAAATTTTTGGATACTTTTCCTTCTATTAATACTTTCATTGATGTTTGTTCCTTGGTCAACTTTATTAATTTTATTAATTTCTGGGAAACTCCAAGGTTGCGCAGTACTTCATACAACTTCGTTCTTAACACTGCGTCATAGGCCTGACGGAAATCTATAAACAATAAGTGCAATCCCAGGTTTTGTTAGTAGCTGTTATGCTCTATCATTTTTAGTGTAAATATATGGTTTGATGTTCCTCTTCCTTGTCTAAAACCTCCTTGGTATTCTCCGATTTCTTTGTTGTAAATTGGCTTAAGTCTGTTACGAATAATTCTTGCCAGATCTTTATAAGTCTCGTCTAAAAGTGTTATGCCCCTATAGTTTTTACACTGGGTTCTATCCCCCTTTTTGTATATCGGACAGATAATGGCGTTGTTCCATTGTTCAGGTAGCTGTTCTTTTGCCCATACTTTTCTTATTAAACTGCTAATTCGTTGTTGTAATACTGCTCCTCCTTGTTTCAAAACCTCTGCTGTTATTCGATTTTCACCGCCACTCTTATTATGCTTTAAGTTTTTCATTTCCTCCATTATTTCGTTTTCGGAAGGTTCTCCTTCTTCTCTGTTTTCCGTGTAGACTACTTCATTTTCAGTTTCTACTCCATTTTCAGTTTCTACTTCAGTTTGTTCGTCCATGTCCATGAATTTCTCTATTAGTGGTTAATAATTTTCTATCATTAACCTTGGTCAATAATGGGCAAATTTAAATATTTTGAGAATTCAGGGATAGTAGTTCAACAAAAACTTGTGCAACATAATTTTGTATACCCAGGAGATTGTCTTTGACATATTTTTTGCTTGAAATTACCTCAAGATAAAATTATTTCAATGAAAATGCCATTAGTTTCAAATTCGCGCCCAACCAAAAATGATTTATGACATAACGAGTACGTTCATAATAAATCGTCGTCAGTCAGACGACGGGGTAAACGCTTCTCGTGATGCGTTTGTGAATTATTTTCAATTATTGTCTTAAATTTGGCTAGCAGTGGAAAAAATTGTATATACACTATGTTGGTGATGACATTTATAAGCCTCGCACCTTATTCCGCTCGGAGCAAAGCCACTCGCGAAATAATCTTGGTGCTCGGTTAATAATAATAGCTTTCACCACCTTGGTGTATAATATACTATTTTAGGTCTCAGTGAATATCACCCCAATATACAAAAATACACACATCAGTGTCTCTTCAAAGATGCTTTATTAGGAGTCCAAAGAGGAGGAGGATTCATTGGTGGAACAAGAAATAAGCAGAGTAATGAGAACAAAGGGAATTAGCTTGCTAGGCAGATACAGCAGGTGCCAGGTATCAAAATAACAGAAAAATTATAGACAAAAGACCAAAAAAGGTGGCATATTGAATTTAAAGACCTAATAGAGCTGGAAGGCTTTCAATTGACTTGCTATTGTACTATTTACTTCAATATAAATTATACACTTCCTTAGTAGCCTTAATTTGAAAAATGTAATCACCAGTACTCTCTGTTAATTACTATTTTCCTTATTATCACTTACACTCGAATGGAGAATACGTGTTGTGAAGTTAGTATGAATATTAAATTTCAAACTAAACTAAGAACACAATTGATAACCATCTGACCTTCAAGCATTTGTTTTAAATAATTCGAATAGCACTACCGTCTATTTAGAGGTCAACTTAAAATAGATGTAGCCGTTATTCTCTGCAATACCCTTGAAAAACTAAACACTTACTGAAGATTCTATCGATCTCCATCCCTCGAATGACGCTCTTATGACGCAAATCGCGTCCCGACGCAATAACATGACCTTGCCCGGCCAGTCGATACACCGTGGGTCGTTCTCGTATGACATTGGCCATCAATTTTCATTTAAACTTTCTCACATTCAATCAATTCTTCATTCGCAATTAATTCAATTCCTTTCTTTTATTTAATTATCTTGATAATATATAAGTAGCTATCTAAATAAAATATTGTCGTTTGCTTGAACGTTAGTTTATTGATAAGGTAGCTGAAGGCTTGATTCACTACATTAATTCTGTTCCACTGTACAATGAATCAACTATTTGGAACTAATTGTACCAGTATGCACTGATCTACAATAAATATATACAATAGTCCAGGAACTTGGGCCGAAAATGGTCGAGAAATGGAAATGATTTCCACCAAAGATTTCAGGTTTTTAAACGAAAGTATAATTATTATAGTATAGACTACTCTACTAGATTTGTGAGAAGATTCCGCTCGAGCTTGCGAGCATAGTTTTTCGTCCATAACTTTTTTAGATTTTGTAACATGTCTATCGACCTGTTTCGATTTAAACGAAATAATTTCAATTTTACCACTTGCCGTCATAGTAACCACTTCCAATTCAGTTCTGTGATCTAAATTTCTCTGATCGTTGATCGTTACGACAATTGACATATGATGTCAACGCTCGATTCTCATTCTCGATTTTCCTTCTTTTCGTTACCGACCCTTGAGCAGCAAGGACGTATCTTCATATCGTCTCTTTTAATTTTTTAATTGTTTTACCTTGAATTGCTGTGGTAAGTCCAAAATTATAATTTATATTTATCAAGCTTTTTCTAAAGTAGTGGCTGATATAATTTTTTGTGCATTTTCTTATTTTTTTACAGAGATAGACGAATATACACATACCACGTGGTCAACCACATTTCTTCACATTTCTGTACATTACTTTTAAACTAAATCTTTTATCGTAAATAACTGTTACCTTTTTTAATGCAAACATTTGCTAGATTCTCTGTTGTAGAATACCTAATTATTTTCAAAGATATATAACATTTGCATTTTAACCTTTTCAAATATTCTGTTATCATAAAAACCTGCCAGTGCCGGCTTCACATTTCATTTAACATTTTATTCTTTTAGAAATGGTTTATTAATAAATTTTTACTATAATTAATACTTAAGGTCATTAGTACTTTTTTAATTTGGCTGATAATTTTTACTGTTTTAAATGGGACATATATGTTGGAAAGCTTTCAGTAAATTTAAATTTCATTATTTTAAACAACTGCCTTCCTTTTTTACCTGAAAAGCTAAACCAGCATTATGTGCCCCATTACATTCAAGTTCCTACATATCCCTAATCCACCTGAACTTCTAGGTAAGCACAGCTGCCAGGTTACCCCTGCAAATTTACCACTGCCAGGATACCCCTGTCAGGTTACCGTTACTGCCAGGTTACTGTTTACTGCCAGGTTACTGTTTACTGCTAGGATACTGCCAGGTTACCGTTGGATTATACTTCAACTTCCAGACATCTCTACTTCAACTTCCAGACATCTCTACTTCAACTTCCAGACATCTCTACTTCAACTTCCAGACATCTCTACTTCAACTTCCAGACATCTCTACTTCAACTTCCAGACCTCTCCACTGTAACTTCAGGACAAAAGCTAAGTACCTTACAGAAGTGCAGGTTAATTTTTTCACTTTCCTTTGTTACTTCCTGAGGCGGAATAAATTTTATATTTAAACTTCTTTTTTTATTTCTTCTATTACCCGGCTGTAAGAGCTGTAGGGACCGTGTCCGGGTTTATGTAAGTTTGTAACTTTTTTATTTTTTTTTAACTTTAACTTTTTAATTCAATACTACAAGGTGTTTCTACCTTTTCCACCTTAGTTTCTTTTTTCTTAACATTAAATTACCTTTTTTCGTCGACGTCTAAAAAGGTAGTGGCGCCCTAAACTCTTATAGTCTGTCAACCCTCTGGCATATCTAGTGTGGCATTAACATGGAGTCGATTCACCCTTGAGAGAGTCTCTAGCCGGGATCTGTCTCTTAAGGAGAGAACAAGTGTTACAATTTGATTGTTCAAAAAAATGGTAGGCGTCAAAATTGTAGGTTATTATATACCCTCTATACCCTATAAGATGCTGTTATGCAATATATAAAAGAAATATTTATTCAATCCTTAATTTTTGAAAAATTGAAAACATTTTTGCAAAATTTTCGGGATAATCCCGCTGGAGCTTGCGAAGCAGCTTTCAAGCACAGCTTCGAGCACCTGAAATACAACAGTTTTCTGACTATAACGTATAACGTTTTTAAATTTGATCGCACAAAAAAATTGTGGACATTAAAATTGTAGGAAATTTTATAACCCATAAGATGACATATTGAAATATTTTGAAAGAACATTTTTTTCTATAACTTTCAAGACCAAATATTGCTCATACTGTCAAAATACACACGTTAATGGAGAGGGAGGGGTATCACCTAAGTCTGATATCGTGTGACAAGGGGCATGAGGGGGTCAATGGGTTTGTGACGTCACATGTTAAAATTTAAAATACTAAAAAGCAAAGTTTGGATGTGAATTAAAAACTTGAAAAATCCACGAGCTTGATCCATATTTATTATTGATTTAGCATTTTATTAGATTATTTTGTGATAAGAATAAGTGAAAAATGAAAATAGCTGTTGTCTCTCGATTATTTTCAAATACATGCATAGATTTAAAAATGGTGTGACGTCACATCAGGAGGGGGGGAGGTTATAAAAATGTGACAGCCTGTAACAAGGACGGAGGGAGGGGTGCAAAAGTCCTGAAATTCGTGTGACGTACTTTATGGATGGCCCCCTATAAAAATAAATATCAAGTTACTCTACTTGTATTCTTTAAATTTGTGTAGTTGTAGAAAAAGTAGTGTAACATGTGGGGAAAGTACTTTTCTGACTCGTGTGTTTGCGGCTAACTTGTAAACTTCCACACTCGTAAGAACAGCTGAACTCTCTCCACTTGTTGCACAGTATACTATTCTAGCACTTAATTACTATTTTGCAAAATGGTTTTTTGATAAATGAATGATAATAACGTCTCGTATGTTTGTATTTATTTTGGGGTGACATTTACTTAGACTTGAAAGATCTATTGTGCCCTCTCCCCTTACTTATATTTAGTTTCTGAGGAAAGTCTCAGAGGCTAGTAGCTCCTTTAGTCGGAGGAATTTTAGAATATTTGAAGGCAGGTGAATGCTACTCTTCCGTCCTGTAATCTCCCAGTTGCTGTGCGCTGTACAAATGTGGATGGAAGTTTTATCTTCCATGCCACAAAATCTACATTTTCTTCTTCCACTATTTTGAGCTTTTTCAGGTGCCCATTCAGGCGACAATATCCCGTTAGGATTCCTGTTAAAACTCCTAGTGCAGTTTCACTTTGATTCATGCATTCATTTCAGGCCCCCAAAATGGTATTTGTTCCGATGTCTGTTTTTTAATCTATGTTATGCTAGATAATCTCACCGTAATTATCCTCTGTGCTCATTTTCCTAGAGAATGATATGTTTGCGAAATATTCTAAAACAGAGATATTTGGTGTTATCATGTGTGGTTTTAATGAAAATAAGGTGCTAGGTTTATGAATGTCTTCACCACCATGGTGTATATACATTTTTTCCATTACCAGCCAAATTAAAGATGAACATTAATTCACAAACACACAACGAGAAGCGTTTACTCCGTCGTTTGACTGATAAGTACACTGTTATGAACGTACCCGTTATGTCATCAGACATTTTTGGTTGAGCGCGAATTTTAAACTAATGGCATTTTCAGTAGTAATACCCCTAGGGTCTTGATAATACCGAGATAATTTTGTCATAGAGAATGCTGAAAGCGTGTTGCTTGATAATAGCCCAAGGCCGCATGCCGAGGGCTGTTATCTTTGAGCAACGCGCTTAAAGGATTCTCTACGACAAAATTTTGAGTATTCATCAAGACCCGAGGAGTATTCGGTAAGATAATTTTTTACTTTGTAGCTTCCAAAAAATTGAATGCCAATCTGATGTTCAATAATTTTCAATAAAAAATTTATTAGTTTTAATCAAATAGTATTCATTTTTATTTATAACTACAGTTGTGAAAAGTACAATTGGTAAATTGATTGAATCGTTGGATGCAATACCTAATCTTCGCGACATTTTTAATTCAGTTGTCAGTTTGGCGTTTAATTAATGTTTAATAAAAAGTAAACACCAAACTGAAAACACCACATGTAGGGTATTATCGCTCTAATACAGCGGTGATTGGATGGAATTTGACACATGACTTGAAATGAAATTAAGTAATTTGATTGGTAACAGTAAAAAATTATCAGAGGTAATACCACGAGTGCTTCAAATTTTATCAATAATTTTTTTTTCTTTTCCACGAAAACTTGTTTATTTGGAAAAATATGAAAATAAACCGATTGATAAAATCACGAGTCCTTTAGGACGAGGGATTTTATGTAAATTCGGTTTATTTGAATGTTTTTGCCTGAAATAAACAAGTTTGAGTGATGAAAATGAAAAATTATGTGATAAAATTTGAGGAGCGAGTTGTATTTGGGAAGATTATTTTTTTCATCAATTGTGGAGTGGAGCTTTGTATTAAATGTTCAATATTCTCTTGGGTGATGGCACTGAATCGGTTTGTGTTTATTTTTCAATATACTTCGAAGCACTTTTAGTTGTCAATAATGACAAATTCAAAGTAAAATTTTGACGTTCCAATGTAAATAAGGTATTATCGATGAGGAAGCGAAATTATCAGTATAATACCGAATGATTGGCTAGAATGATGTAATGCTATTGGTTAAAACCACCAAAATGTCAGATTTTGAAAAGTGAAAAAAATAATCATTCAAATAATTTTATCTTGGTTGGTAATTTCAAGCAGCAAATATGTTAAAGACAATCTCCTGGGTATACAAAATACTGTTGCACACATTTTTGATGAATCCCTGAATTCTCAAAATATTTGAGTTTGTCCATTATTGTGAATATTTTATAGCTGAGTACACATGACTAGAAAGTCAAGAAAACATATTTGTATTCTGTGTAAATATAATTTATTAAATCGCAGAGCTTAACAGAGCTTAACAGAGCTTAACAGCCGAAAGCGCTCTGCGATTTAATAAATTATATTTACACAGAATACAAATATGTTTTCTTGACTTTGTCCATTATTGACTAAGGTTAATCATGGAAAAAAATATCAACCACTAATAGAGAAATTTAACTTTTCAGTTGGCTAGAAGAAGCAATACTTGTCAACTTTATGGCTAGTAGTGGAAAAAACTTATTATAATACAACGGTAAACTCTACTAACCCAATTTTTCATAGGTCATATAATTTTCTGCTTTCAAGCCTTAAATAGATCGAATTACGTAGTTAATTATTCTTGAACTAAAATTACAAACATCGATATTCTAAGAATATATAAAATTAAGTGAGTGAGCTATTTACAGTATCACGCAAAGTTCCAAATTCAATTTTCGAACGATATTATAATGCCTCTCGCCTTTTTGTGCCCTTGGTTTCACTGTTTATGTGAAGAGACTAGATGATCTTTTAAGGCTCAATAGTATTCTCACTGGGTCGTTCTTGGAAAATATCCTTCATTGGGACGCGCTAGTCTCAGAAATCTGTAGCTCCATATAGTGAGTAAGTATTTCTCAGTCGAATTCAATCTCTTCCTCTTTCCCATGCATAACCGAGAAATAGACTTATCCGCATATGTGACAAAAATATGCATATGCATAAGTTAGGTTGCAGCGATCTTCATCTGACTCCTACTTAGGCTCAACATTTCGCAGCTCAATGATTGAGATGGTTTATTGACTAGGAGTTTATTGTATTCCTCTTCAGTTACGCCGCTCCAGTACAAACGTTTTGTTTGAACCTACCGTATCCCTGCTACAGCTGTTCATATAAACGACCACCGATCTTCATTTCCTTTGTAGGGATGGTATTTGCCTCTATGGGAAATTCTGAAAACACTGCGGAGAGTAACACCTACTGCACTAAAAATTTGTGATATCGACTGTTGTTTTTTTAACGTGTTGTTCTGAAACGGCATCTTCCATAGCCTCGACGTAAACTGCTCATTGTGGTTGTTGCTTTTTATTGGCAACTGATCCTGCTTCAGGAAACTTTTGCATTGATGCAGCTACTTACTTTTGTGTGACAGTTATTCCGGATTTTTTTTCGGGCCGAGATGGGACTGTTGGAATTCATGGTACCAATTTGATCTAATCCTATTAAGTAATAAATTCATCTTTTCTAAGTTTGTTACTGTCATATATTATTAATGTTGACATATTTAATTTTGACTGAAAATAAGTTAATTGAAAAATGTTCTCATAAAACAAGCTAGTTATATCTGTTCGAAATATATTTGCAATAATAGTTCCACTACTATTTAATGTTATGGGCCCAGATCACCCAAATAACAGATCATTTGTAAATATTTCTATAGTGACAGCTGAGCTTGGAGGAGTTTGAAAAAATGTCTAAAGAAGATTCATCAGTATTAATTGGTGGTTTAGCCAAACTCAAAGGGCGAGAAAACTACAACATTTGGAAATTTCAAATGAAGAACTTACTGAGACATGATAATCTATGGTACTCTGTGGTGGGTTATGCTGATGGAGATACTATAGATGCTTCAACTAAAATTCGAAGAGACGAAAAATCTTTGAGCAAGATTAACTTAATGATCGAAACTAACTGTTTGTAATGCAAGCTGAGGCCGCTAAAGCCTATGGAACAATATGTTAATGAGATTATGGCAATTTCAGAACAATTGACAAGTATCGGGAAACCAGTTGATGACGAATATATTGGTATTATTATGTTGCAAGGTTTACCTAATGAATATGTACCTATGACTATGGCCTTAGAGCACTCTGGTGTCCAAATAACGAGTGATCTAGTCAAAACGAAGTTGTTGCAAGATAATAAACGACGGAATAGTCACAATGAAACTACTGTACTGTTTTCAACGAAAACCCGGTTCAAAAATCAAAAGAAACCATGGTGTTGGTTAGATCTACTACATAACGACCTATGTGGGCCTATGCCAGTTGAATCATGGAGTGGTAAGAAGTATATTCTTTCAATAATTGATGACCACAGCAGAATGGTATTTTGTTACTTCGTAAGAAAGAAAGATAAAGTGAAATCACTGATTTCGGAGTTTATAATGATGGTTGAAACTCAAACTACAGAAAAAGTTAAGGTGATCCGTTCTGACAATGGGACAGAATACTGCAATGCAAAGCTTTCAAACTTCCCCTGAAGTAAAGGTATAAAACATCAATTAACGATTCCTCACACGCCGCAGCAAAATGGTGTTGCTGAACGCTATAATCGCACTATCATGGAAAAAGCGCGAGCTATGATGCAAGATACAAAATGTGATCAGAGAATGTGGGCAGAAGCTGCAAATACAGTTGTCTACTTGAAAAATCGTTCTCCAACAAAGAAGATACCTGGACAAACACCTTTAGAAGTTTGGAGTGGTAACAAAATAGATTTAAGCTATCTAAATTCATTTGGATGTGAAGCTTATGCTCATATACCAAGTAAAAATCGAAATAAGCTGGAATCAAAAAGTAAAAAACTAATTTTTGTCGGCCATTGTGAAGAAAGCAAGGGGTACAGACTGTTCGATGAGGAGACAAAACATATAATCAGATCTAGAGATGTAATATTCATAGAACATCCAAAAAAGACTGAAAATATTTGCGAAGATATTAAGGAAAATGCTCCAATCATTTCAAGAAGTAATCATGAAGATGACCATATCGAAAACAACTTCGAGATTACAGAAAGTCAAGAAGAAAATATTGTTTTTGAGGGGGAAAATTATGAAAATGAAGAACATGAAAGCGAAGAAACTTCAAGATTGTATTTCCAGATTTTTTGACTTACTATACTGTATCTGGACATTCAGATCCTTTAACAGTTGAAGAAGCTATGTCCAGTGAAGAAAAAGAAAATTGGTTAGAAGCTATGAAAATGGAAATGGAATCATTAATTCATAACAAAGTATGGATTTTGGTTGATAAACCTGAAAATGGTCAAAACATCGTTCGAAATAAATGGGTTCTTAAAGCCAAAAGAAACGGTGAAGGTGAAATATATCGTTACAAAGCTAGATTAGTAGCGAAAGGATTCACACAACAAGCAGGCATTAATTACGAAGAAACTTTCTCTCCAGTAATTCGTCATAGTTCACTTCGCATTTTATTTGCATTAGTTGCAAGTTTGGATTTTAATATTGACCACTTAGATCTTTCTCTTATCATGTTCTCCACTACGCCACTTACCTTTATTCATTCCTCCTCGCCCCTCAACATTATCTCCACCATGTTTACCCAATACACCGCTGCCCCTAGCTTCTTCCTCAAATTATTCAGAACATTCTCATCCATTATTATTATTATTACTCATCATTCCACGATTAGCAGCATTAAACTTTTTAGCTGTGGCTCTTATTGATTCATTGTTCTCGTAGTATTATGCTACAATTTCAATTCTGGCATAGTTTACATCATATTTTGTGAACACTAAGCTACCTACTTGATACTTCATTTAAAAAACGTCAACCACCAGTTTTTCGGCCTATTATGTTTTTGTCCCAAGCAGAACATCATTTACTTAATTCCTCAGTAAAGGCATGGTTTACATTGGAATTATTCTCAACTTATTGACTTATATATTAAAGCTACCCTCCACTAATCCTCCTGTAGAGGAGCATCCAACAACGCAATAATGTATAGATTGCTTCATTTCAAAAATTGAGCGGGTTGACCATAAGGGGGAGGGGGTTAAATTTATAACGTCAACGTATAAGCAAAAAGTCGTCCCCTTTTATTTGATTTTTAACTGTTTTTCATTTTTTTCATAAAAGTGACGCCTCCAGAATTATGTGGGATGAATAGTTTATATTGAAATGCTCTGGATAATATCACCGTTCCAATCCAGTGGTTTTAAAGCTCGCTAGGAGGCGGTGA